>JANFAF010000111.1:0-258454 GCA_024663475.1 Pisolithus thermaeus
GAGGTGAGTTCTCACTCTTTCTGTACGAATCAATAACCAAGACAGTGTTTTGTTGGGACCCTTGCAGCAAATCCGCAAGTTACGGTATCTGGTATCCCTCCATAGCGCGAGTCCACGTCGTGACATCACGCGGCGTGCACTTTGCGAGTATGGGGCACTCGGTTGCTCGTGCATCTGGAAATTCTGGAAACACGGAACCCGAGTTGGCGAAGACTTACAAAACTGAAACACGCCTCGAACTTCTCCCAGAAGAAGCCATTTACCTTATCGAGCGCGGGGCATTGTTCTGTTACAAGAGCATATCGGGTAATCCATCCCAGCTAAATCTAGCAAATGTCGAGGAGAGAAGCCCGGGTGCGCTAATGACGGTTCAGCAAGCGTATGCTGAAATGATTGGCCGTGAAGACATGTCACTGGAACGTTATCAGGCATGTAGCATTGTTGACGTTCTCGCGGAGATGCTGAAATCGTGTTTGCTGATTGCGCACTGACCTCGCTAGGTGTACGCCTACCTGAGGCGTCTCGGTTTTGTTCTTAGGCGCGCAAAACTCCATATCTCGGACTTTCCTGTTGCACCGTCACATTCCCCGCGTCTTCCCGTAGCACGGGCACCGAGCGTATGGCGAAGGATCGCCACATCGCTTTCACTCTTCGTTCTGAAGGTTTTGAGTGTTGTTGATTCCCTATTTCCCGCAAATCCATGGAGACCCTTTAGATTCCGTGGCATCAAGTCGAGTGGTTCGCTACTGCTATTCTACACCATTGATCTATCATTTGACTATCATCGTAGGTGACATGTTTGAGGCCCTACGCATTCTTCGGTGCGGTCACAGCTCTACCTTGTACAGCTGCAGGAGTCCAGATGAAGGAGCCACAACAATATCACCAACTCATTCGACGGTCGCATCTTCGGCCTCTCCTTATAGTGTCTTCTTTCACGTGTATAAACCCTCCACGCCATTCCGCAAGACTGCCCCTCCCCCACCAGATTTCTACTTGGTAATTATAAAGTGGGTCATCCGTTTTTCTATTGTCATGCTCACCGCTGATCGGACCCCGTTGAGATAGTGCACGTACAACCGCTACACCCAGCTTGTATGAACTTACGGCCCTTTTTGAGGGTCTTCCAGAGATGCCGCTTCCACCACCGCGGAAGCGGAGAATTCAGAACGTTGCCCAAAAGGCGAATGACACTGCAGTAACCAGCATATCGCCCGGACCACGAAGACTCTCCATACTACTGCCACACACATTGATCCAACACCTAATCTCCTATTTTCGATTCAAGTCTCACGGGGCACCGGCTTCGCCGTTCGATGCGTCTCACAACACGGCGACTCCTAAACCGAATCCGTTCGCGCACCTCAAAGCTGGGAAGAAATCGGTCGTCATCGCCTCTGTTGATTCAGGAAATATTAGCTTCTTCAGGTTCGGCGAGGGCGGTTTCCACGACTGGCCCATGATATGACGAACAGAGTAAAGAAATTGATTTACCGACCAAGCCAGCACATAGTTTCGCTCACACTCGGTCCTTAAACGTACGAACACACGGAATACACCACTGTCGCGCGTGTCCCTATTTACACAAATAAGCGTAAATTTCATTGCTTACCATCCGCCCCTCAGATTCGAGTTTGTGACACCTACCACTTGCACCTAAACCGGCTCCATCGATGCGGCAGCTTACATACCTGCTAGTTTAACAATTCACAACCAAATTGTATGCGATATGTGGCCTCAGAAGAGCCTGACCTTTTAAGCCCCGACAAGGTCGAAACCTTACTTGTTGGAGCCTTAACAAATCATGCTGCTGCGGTAGTCCGTGATTTCTTGAGCTTGGACTCGGACCAAGAAGTTACAGCCAGGGTCTTTTGGGCATGCGTGTTTCCCTTTTAAGATACCTCCTGCCGCTCATATTCATTCAGCTACTCGAACCTGTTGGTGACTTTAGTGACCGGTCGCTTGACGATATTGCAAATGAGCTTGGGACCATAAACAAGCAGTTTATGGCAACCAAGGTCGCCCGTCTTTTTCCCCATCAAGACATTTGGCAACTTGGTGCAGATGTAAAAATCATTGTCGCATACGATGTGTCTCCACCCACGAGGCAATCCCGAGGTAAGTTAATGTCTGTTCTACCCCTAAAATGTGGATTTTCAAGGTGTTATCTAGTTGATGCCGCTACGCTTGTTGACACCTAGATGAACAATCGGCGTAGCACTCATGTTCCCACAATTGAAGAGCTTCGTAGCCTACTCGAAAGGCCTCTTGCCAGTTCTGAGAAGATCCGTATTAGAGAGTTCACGTTTGCAGAATTCCTTTGTAGTAGTGGCCCCAACCGGTGCGATGCAGGCGATGTCGGCAGCATGTTCAAGGTGGGGGAACCAGGCTGAGGCTTGTTCGCCATCCTGGATGCAATTGAAATCCATGCACCTAGGGGCGGTACAAAGGCAGATTTCATTTCATTTTGGTACTCGGGAAGTGCCGCCTGCGGCGGCGCCAACCTTGCTTGCCATGAAAGACGTGTAATAATAACGCAGGTGAAAAGTAGATTCACTCTAGTACAGCCGTAGGGGCACCGGTGCTCGTATCTGTTACCCTGTATTATGCTGTTTGCGAGTGCTAGTTCAGTGAAATGTGCAGTATTAGTTCAAGGTCGTGTTCCCACGCCACTCCAAAACAGGAAGTTCTTTCAGCTGTCCGACGGTTCCCACGGCATATATGGGCTGGAGAAACCTTGCAAGCAAGGTAATTGCAAGCAAGGTAATGGCGAACATTGGCATAATGATTGAGTTGCAGTGATGGTACAGCGCACTGCAGTGATGTTTCCTAATTAGGAAAAGACCAGGCACTTTTGCTCCAAAGAAGAGACTTTATCTGTTACAACTGTCAATGCCACCAAATGCCAAACGGGCATCGAGAAGGGTGTCAACTCCTCCAGATTACGTTTTCATCACTTTCATTGGAAGGTGGAACCGAGAAGACCATTGTTGTATGGCATTCAACACTTGGTGCGCTTCCCCTTCCATCCAGAAGATGACCTTCAGCCTATCCTTTTTCTGTGTTCATATTCATTAGGCAATTTGCTTTGCAATACCAGGGGCGTGCATGCTATTTCAAATGTACTCATTTCACTGACCCTCTCATCAAGGCTTTAAAGAACCTGTAAGGATATCTGATCTTCTTTTCCAAGTTGGTTTCTCTAGCCAGAATTGCAATCACTTCATCTTAGTCCAAGCCACAATGTACTAGTGTCTGGTATGGGAAGAACATGGATACTTCCTCACTCTGGTTTTCAAGTGCACCACAAATCCACCCATCTTCACTGTGCATTGGTGGAAGTTGGCCATGGACGTGCTTGGTCCCATGTGAGAACTGATCAGTATGCTGGCCCATTCAGAGGCCATCAGAAAGATGCCCTTACTGTGATGACGTTCTTTACAAAGTGCCTTTATTTCGAAGACAAGAAGTGGTATTATGCCGACACTCACAGGGCATTTCGCATGGTGTGGGCTACTCTTCTTGTGAGAGTGCTAAGGGAAATAAGAGGGGAAAGCTGTAGGTAAAACCTAGGCTCATCCCAAGGGGTCTTGAGTTGGAAGGAGACAGATAAAGGGGGATGCTAGGCAGTAAAGTGGGAAATATATGAAGGGGGAACTTGAGAGCTTGTTGGAACTCAGTAGGTGGTAATAGTTGGCTTGTAGGACGGTTTACGGGGTGTTTGGGACTTGATGGCAGTGAAGAGGCGGCAAAGGCAATTCTGGGACTCGGGGTACTCTTGAAAACTCGAAGATGGCTTGGGAGGGCTCTCTAGACTCGAAGGTGACTCTCAGATTCTCGCTGTGTGACGCCAAAAGGTGGGTGGTATATTTTTCTAAGTAGCCCAGGCTTTTGTATTGTAAAGACAGTGGTATCTAAGGTGAAATTCGGCATATTTCGGATCTGTCATATGTCAAAAGTAATAACAGACAAGGCAAAGTCCAACGCTGGTACAGACATGTGTGCGGCGGTGACAGCAGCGAAGGAAAGGCAAACAAAAGTAGAGAAGATAAACACGAACCAAGGCAAAGTGGCATAGCTACACGTCTGAGCAATGGGGTCACATCCTGGAAGCTGATGGGGGGTGAAGGGAGCAGTATAGGTAAAGGAGGGTCTGCAGGGAGGCACAGTGACACGTGACAGGTGATGATGTTGCTGGTGGTAACGGGCATGTGATCGAGAGGAAGCATAGTGTAGGCAGCGACACAATCCCATGACCGTGACGGGCGCATGATCTGACAGGTAGGGGAAGTTGGGACTGCCGCTGAGGGCGCCTCGCAGACTCAGGGAGCCTAGGCTCCCTACACCTCCTGGGGTCTTTAGACTTTGACCGTCCTTGGTCAAGTGCACATGATTAGGTACGGAATGGAGACAGAACGCCATTGTGACCAAAGTGACTGTGCATGGATCAAAGCACAAGCGACAGGGTTCTCGAACATGTGCTGGGGGAAAATGCTTCCGTGGTGTAAAGTTCACTTAATGCACCAAGTGTAATCGCCGTGTTCGTTCTTTTTCTGCTAAGTCTGTCAACCTCGCTCCTGCCCACTCGTCGATACCAAGTCTCTTCCCTCCCAACATGATGTCATCCTCCCAGAGCACCTCCATTTCCGTACCGCCTTTCGTTACTCCCGACACTGCAAGAGACCTCGTTCCGGGCATGTGGGCTTTGCAGATGAAGAAGTTAGAGGTGCTGATGAAGGAAATACCTGGTGAGTCTGTGGAGGAGGAGATGGCGTGGGCATGGTTGGCTCGATATGAGGAACTATTGGTGAGTGGTCGTCGTGTTAGTGATGCTATTCCCTTACTGATGCTTGGATACAGGGACGTATTGAGCAACTACACAAGTTTGCCTCGGACATGAGTACGGAGGTCCCCAACTACCCCAACGAAACCGAGATCGTGATAAGCAACACCTTCCTGGCATTGATGGCGCTTCAAGCCCGATTCCCCCCACGCGCAGCAAAACCTAAGGCCAAACCGACCATGGCCAGCTCCAGTGGCCCTCAAACAGGAGGTGAGGTGGTTCAGCGGTCGCAGAGGCAGATAGAGAAGTCTGCAGAGAAGGGACAAGAGGGTGTGATGGTGCGTGCACCATCCTTGTTTGATGGGCGACACACTAACTATCTGAGACTGACCAGACCAGCGAGGGTGGGTCACTGACAAGGGCTGTGGGAGGTGCCGTGTCGTCTGGCCTGGAAGCCTCGGCGGTGGATGTTGACGTGATGGAAGTTGATCCTATGCCGGGAAGTAATGGACCTTGCGAGCAATGTGTAAAGTGGGGGATAATCTGTGTGTGGAAAGAGTGGACAGCCTGTGAAGCTTGCCACAATGGCAAGAAGAAGTGTGACAAGGCTGGGAAGCCAGGTAGGAAGGTGAGTAAGGCTTGTCGAACTGTGCACTCAGCTAGTGACGATGTGACGCGGCACAAAAACCCAGAGGGTCCCCAGCCTGAGTCGGCTTCTATAAGCAAGAAGGCTAAGGCACACCCCGCTCCCCCTCCTCCCTCAGCGCCTACCCCAACAACAGGATGACCACGACCCCGTCTCGTTAGCCACTCGACAGCTACCCAACCTGCAGCCTCAACATCTGCTGCAGCGGTGACCAAATCCCAAGACCCTCCGCCGCCCCAACCTCTCCCTCTTTTCCTCCCGAGTGGCCCATCCACCCCCACTCCCACTCCTAGACCCCCAGTTCCCCTTACTCCCCGCATTACCAGTAAACCCGCCGACCAACTGACAGAGTCCTCAAGAGACTCTAGCGAATTCCTTAGCGCACAAGTTGAGTCAGGCCAGGGCGAACAGGCTCCTGAGGTCACAGGCGGCAAAGGCACCAGTACTCCGAAGGTTGAAATCGATCTGACTGAGTCTGAGGATGCCATGCCTATGGGGCCAACTCATCGGCCTGTGAAAGGCAAGTGCCGCACACATGGTAGCCATATCCACCCTATCAAAGAGTTGGACAAACAGATTGCCAATGTGGAGTTGTCAATCAAATGGGGGGAGGATGCCCTGATGGACTTGTTCTTGCAGATGGCACAGGTTAGTACGATGGCGACCCAAGTTTGTGAGGCTCTTCGTCAGTCTCGGCGCCAACTATGTTCCCTGAAGGCCTGGCGGGAGGAACACTTCATTCCCAGTCCCTCTGACTTGTCCTAGTGTAGAAATGGTAGTTTTGCTGCTCCCCTTTTTACCTTGTGTCTGCTGTCGTACCATAGACTGGCAGTAATATTATCTTGTGTGCGCGTTGCCTAAGAACACCTTGGCAATAAGGTTGGAAGGTCAGAATAGTATAAGAGACATAAGTGAAAAGAAGGAAGAATGAGTGGTATAGTACTGTCATCCTGACTGAGTAGGTAGTGGCGATTGTCATTTTGGTTTTGGCTGAACTCTACAGACGGTAAACAGTGAGTAAACTACAAGTCAAGGGAAAAGAGGAGACAAAGAAATTTGGCTTTTAGTTTTTTATATTGTTTTATGGTTTTGTGTTCGACTTTTTGTGTTGGTAATTTGTATAGGTAAAGCATCTGTTAAAAGATAGACAAAGGACAAAAGGAAAAGAAAAGAAAAAGGAACGTAGGACGTAGGTTACTCATCTGACTCGTCCCCAAGGACACCAGCCAGTTCTGGGTCGGGAAGGGAGTCATCTTCAAGCTGATCTATTGCAGATCTGTCGAGGCCGACTAGATGAGTGACCTCGATACAGGACCTGTTTCTTGGGAAATAGGGGTATAAGCGAAACGCGGCAAAGCAAAACTTCGAAACAGCACCATCGAGCTCTGCGAGGAGATAAGAGCCGCCTTTGGTGTGGCATACGACTACCATAGGACCTAGGTAATGAGGCTTGGTCTTTCTGTCTAGCTCTTTCTTGATGCGGGAATTTCTGACAAGGACTAGGGTACCCAGTTTGAAGTCAAAGTCATGGATAGTCCTTTCGAATCGAGCCATAAAGTCCTTTGCCGAAGCAAAGCAGGAATTGAGGACTTGATCGTGTATTAGCACTAGGTCTTCTGGGCGCTTCTGCAATTGCCAAGCACGATTGGCAATGAGAGCGGTAGTAGAGTATGACCATGCTTTGAAAGGGGCGAGAAAGGTTGCTTTGGCGAGGTCAAAAGGGAGTCTGGGATGGACACCATGAGCCATATAGTAAGGGGAAAATCCCATAGCTTTGTGAACCGTAACCCTCTCTGCCCAAAACACAGATGGGGCCACTTCTGACCATCTTGAGGCTTCGCCCTCACAACTCTTAACCATTGCCTCTCTGACATCGAAATGCCACTGCTCCACAACACCATTTGCCTGCGAGTTATAAGGTGAGATACGAATATGCCGAATGCCATACGTCTTCGATAGCCAGTCAAGTGCTAGAACATAAGGACTGCCATTGTCAGTGACAACCTCTGCTACAGCTCCCCATCTGCACAATATCTGCTCAAATAAGAATTTGCCGATCGACTTTCCAGTTTCGGAATGAAGTATGGCCCACTCCGGATAGCTGGTGAGGGAGCATCGGGCTTGAGTAACGTAGCGGTATCCGTTGGACTTTGGCATTACGAAAGTGTCGACATAGGCTTTGTAGAACAGGGGCTCAGGTATTGCCACAACAGGGGGAATGTGAATTCGATCTAGGCGGTGAATCTGGCATTCGTGACACGTCTTGATGTACCAGCGAACATCCTGCTCAAGCATGGGCCACCAAAACCGTGTCAGCAAGCGCATACTGGTGGAGAAGATACCCTTGTGGCCTAACTCGTCGTGGGCCTGTCGAATGATTTCAAGCCGCTTGTGGCGGTGGACCACAAGTTGGTGGCGACCTTGGGGCTCTTTCCTCCAAAGCTCTCTGCCTTTTACAAAGTACTGGGTTGCTAGCTGCACAAGACTCTCCAGCTCCTTTTCCCCCAACTCGTCCAGTGGCTTCTTTGTTTCCAAGAACCTCCTGACCACCTCCAACCTCTCATCCCTCTGTTTCGCCTTCTCGGATCATGGGATTTCGGTCTCAGTGCTTTCTGGTGGTGAACCAGTTGCCGTGAATATTCTGACGTCGTGAGGCAAGACTTTAGATGAGTAGTATATGGACAGTGGAATTTCTGGAGGACGTAGCATCCGAGTTCTTGGCTCTCGGCGATTCACGAGTTCCATGGCAAAGGCTCCACACTCGTCTACCCAGTCTTCATACTCTTCTTCATCTACCTCAGGGTCTTCTTTGGCTCTTGGTCTTCTTGACAACCCATCAGGGGCGGCATGCTTAGCAGTGGGTACGTGGACCAGTTTGAAATTGAAGAGTAGAATACTGGCAATCCACCGGTTGATGGTGGCATTAGGCTGTAAGTCTGGATTGTTAATCATGCCTTTGATATACCTCATGTCGACCTCTACAACCAGGTTCCGTACTCCAAAAACATAAAGCTGCACATCATGCAGCGCTCGAAACAGACCGAATAGTTCGAGTTTGGCTTGACTATACCGCCTCTCTCGTTTGTTAAGAGTGATGGATCCGAAGCGGGTGGGGTACCTCCTGGAATCTTCTCCCTCTTGCATGAGAATATAACTGACGGCAATGTTGGAGGTGTTGACGGCGAGGATGACTGGGAAGGAGGAACCGTAGTCAATAGGATGCAGCGCTGGGGAGGAGACTATAGCAGCTTTGAGGTAGTCCATTGCCGCTCTGTGTTCTTCACGAAAATCAAATAAGACGTCTTTCTTTGTGAGCTTGATGAGAGGACGCGCATGCTTGGTGAAATCTTTAATGAAGATGCGGCAATAGGAGCATAGACCTAGAAAGCCCCTAACTTCAGTGACGTTAGCGCAGTAAGACCAGTCTCTAATTTTTTGGACTTTAGTTTCATCAGGGATCCTCCCATCATATGAAACCTTATGCCCCACCACTACAATAGATGGGGTGGCAATGACGCATTTCTTGGCGGAGACAGTAGCGCCTGCATGGCGAAGCCGGTGAAGTACACGATTAGTATTTTCGAGGTGTTCCCAGATAAAGTGCCGAATGCCGGGGTTCTGTGGTATCGTTTCATAAGACCTGTCAGCATTTAGATAGCAAGACTTAGGGCCTTTGATTGGGCAGTTGTCGATGAATGGGATGGAGACCTCGGGGATTTCATCCTTTAGGATCCAACAGACGTCACCATGGAATATTTGAACAGCATTAGTGTACCCCATAGGTAATTTCGTCAGCCTAAGGGTGCCAATAGGGGTTTGGAAGGTAGTCAGGTCGCAGTGAAGAGAAAGATGAGAGAGGACTCAGGGAGTGACTCTAAAGGCTAGTCAGACCCTGTAGGGAATCCTGTTGAAGAGAAGAACTAGTAGGAAAAGAAAACAGAAAAAGAACTGAGACACTTAGCCTGAATAACTCAACTGAACTCTGCTGCTCCACCACCTTAGGACTTCCCTAAGGCTGCTCAGGCCTCACTCTCAAGGGCTGTAGCAGTAAGAGACTGCCACAGACTGGTCCCACCAGTCTGTGATCCCCAGCCTCTATAGTGGTAGCTTGTTCCTCCCCTCATAGCTAGTACAAATTCGAAGTCAAGTCCGCACGTGCTTACTAATCAACCTCTTGCCTCGCCACTAAGTCCCCATCCCACTTACAAAACGGGGAGCAAGCCCCTTAGAAAAGTAAATAAGATCCTCCACACCTCAAACCTCTCATATCCATCTATTCCCTTAACAGGGAGCTCCCACTCCCTACATCCAAGGGGGTCTTCGAATCTCGACTGTCCTCAGTCGCTTCCCATACCCAGAACTTAGGTAGAGGGGAAGGAAGGGGGGCAGGACATGGTCTCGAAGCTTACCCAGCTCAGGTCGAGGGTTTGGGTCGAGGCACGAAGCCTTTACGAAGGGGTCGAGGGTCCAGATCAAGGTGCGAAGCCTTTACGATGGGGTCAAGGGTCCAGATCGAGGCACGAAGCCTTTTCGAAGGGGTCGAGGGTCCAGATCGGGGCACGAAAGGGGGCTCGAGGGAGGCTCAAAGCCTGCACGAGGTAGTTAACAGTCTCAAATCATCATATTTACCTGAAAACAAAACTATCAGATATGTGTACTTAAACTAGTGGCCTTGGTCACTCCATGGTGTCCTTCAGACAGCCGACTACGAGTGACATATAAGACATAAAAGAAAGCAAACCTATCCCCCCCTTCGAAGAGGGGGATGAAGCAGTAGGTATGTATTGGAAGTGGCAGTGGCACTTGGCCTGACTGCCTTCGAGCATGCTTCGAAGCTTCGAATCTAATATCATAAGACTGGTCAGTAGTTTATGTACAATTTGTGCCTAGCACACCCTCATCCTTGTAAGCCCTTAAGGCTCATAGCTTAGCTCGTATGAACTAATATATGTACTAAACAAAAATAAACATGGAGAGGTGCACCAAACTCTGATTATATTCTGCTACTTTGATTCTTGCTTCTTGTGTGCAACCAAAGGTTACCTCGAAGCCGCATATTTACTCTTCTTGCCTCTTGACCTTCGAGGGGTTCTTCGAGCTTCAAATATCCTTGTATTAAGTAGTAGTCAGTAAAATGAAGCAATATAGAAATGAAATGCTCAGGCCTTCGAGCTCGAAAGGTGAGCTCGCATCAGTATGTACTAAGGAGGGGCTTCGCTTTCCCCCCTCTTCACTCTCTCTCAGTGTCCTAGATACTCGTAGATACTCGCTGCGGGTTCACAAAGGCTGTCAGCATATAATAACAAATGAAAAACGAAAGAAAACTGGTGGGAGGGCCTTCAAGCCCTCAGGCAGATGCTTCGAGGCTTCGACTTGTCACTTCGAGGCTCCAACTGGTTGCTTCGAGGCTCCGACTGTACCTGGGTACCCTTCTTCAACCCACAACCATGGTGTAGGGCACCCTGGTCCTTCTCATATCCTCACCCTCACCATTTGATGACTAACCATGAGGACATGAGCCCTTGAACGAGAGTAAGGGTCCAATGGGACAGGGCTGGGTTGCTAGATCGAAGGAGAGGTCTCGAAAGTGGCTCACCACTCCAGAGAGCATCTTCTAGGAAGACCGAGAACACCCTCCAGAGTAAACCTG
This sequence comes from Pisolithus thermaeus, assembly GCA_024663475.1. Classification (NCBI taxonomy): domain Eukaryota; kingdom Fungi; phylum Basidiomycota; class Agaricomycetes; order Boletales; family Pisolithaceae; genus Pisolithus; species Pisolithus thermaeus. The sequence goes on from JANFAF010000111.1 coordinate 11,080, forward strand.
TAAACAGACTACCATAAGTAACATATCCACAAAAGAAACTAAATACTTGAGCCTTCGAGCTCTGTGCTCGATGTCAAGAGTCAACTGCTTGCGAGGCCTACAAACAAGCCTCGAGGGGGTCCTGTGCTCATTGCTCTCCTCAGAAACCTTCGTGCACTCTAAACAATATAACAGTGAGTATAAACACCTAAGAAAAACATAAAAACACGAAGGGTAAGGCTCAGGTCTTGTCCCGAGTGCCAGTGGGGCCTGGGCTTTGCTTCGGCTCGATCCCCAGCCTCGTGGCCTCGAAAACTCGATGTAGCACTCCATATAACCTAGGGTAGAGGAACCATAAGTCAACAGAACACAAATAAGAGGGGGAATACATGTGAACATGCCCATCACATAAGTGAGGGCCCTCTCGCAACTGTCGAGCCTCCCCTTCGACACAGGGAGGCTTCTGCATCTTTATGTACAGTATCTGTGGTGTCCTGACTCTTAAGGCGGCTTCCTTAGTTGATCTTCGAGTGGTCGAAATTGCTGTAGACTCGAGAATGGCACTCCACCCACCAGAGTGGGGAGCCTCAACCTGTAGCATCAGTATCACTCCTCTAAGACACTGTACCTTTCTCCCATATACTTCATAGCCTTTAAATAAACAGTTCTCGGACTTCTGGGACAAACCGGTATAGATTTCTGCAGCAGCAGCACTGCAGGTGCAAGGTGCAAGTGAGTGCGTGTCATTGACACATAGCGCGGTGGTGCCACTTCGCTTAGCAGGCTGACTAAGCGCGCTCGGGCTCGTCATGCAAGTCTCTACTCCGAGACTCCTAGTCCATCCCTGCTGCAAATATATCAGTGAAATTGTCCATCCACTTAACCTACTGCTGCTGTGAGTTGTCCAAAACTCTGGTAAGATCTCCTTTATCCTCCGAGAAACTGATTTTAGGGATTTTCTTCGATTTTTCGCTTCTGGTGGCTTCCCCCGAGCCACCACCTTTGACTGCCCCTCGGCTTCGGCTCCCGACTCGGTTTCTTCGACTTCTACACTTCTTGCTCGCTCCGGGACCTCGCATAGGTCACCTCTAGGCTCCAATGTGGGCTTCAGTACTTCGAGGGCATGTGCTTCTGCCTCAACTGGTCGCTTGTTCGCTCTTTGCTCATCTTCAGCATCTTGGGGCTCGATGGAAGGGTTCTGAGGGGGAATATCAGTACAGGGCGATGGGGAAAGATGAAGATACTTGGGTTGGGGAACTGGTGAGTCTCCCCAGACTTCTGTTACTTTGAGCTCGACTGATGCCTTTGCTCCCAGTACTTTTCCTTCACTTTGCTCCTCTATATTCCCTCGTAGACACTCTCCCTGTAACTCCACAGTTAGTGGCTCCTTGGCAATATACGAAGTGACCTCTATGTGCTCAATGCTGGACTCGCATCGACCTTTGACAAGGGCTGAGCTGCTTGGCTCTGCCACAGCTACCTCGATACCCTCTGCTTCGACAACCTGACTTCTCAAGCCTTCTCCTGGCGCTTCCAAGGGCATCAAGGAGTCCTGTAAATTGCAAGTAAGTGACTGAGTTTTGAGCGAAGTAGAACTTGAGGACTGCGAGGCTTGCGAGCCTGGCCTTGTGCTCTTGCTGCATTTCTCTGGCTCTCGACATTGCTCCTCAGCCATCGCAGCTCTCGACTCTCACATTTCAGCTTCATACTGAGCCTCTCGAGTGCTCCACCGATCTCTTGCAAGGCGCACTTCCCTCAACTCGAAGCAGTACCCTTCTTCGAGCAACCTTTCAGCCTCTCAAGCAACCTGGTATGTGGGCCATGGGTTGTCCACATACTGCCTTCAATCGTTCCACTTGAGCCTTCGAAGAATCTTGCTTTGAAACTCTTGGTCAAACCCTTCGAGGAATAGGTCGTCCTTCTCGATCCATGAAAGCTGACTTGAAATTTGAAGTTGTGCTGCGATGTCAGTGAAACTTAACCGGTAGTTGAGTAAAGCTTGGTATGAGTCGATCTTGACCTTCTTTTGCTTGTCAACTAGGTCGTAGAGGTTGCACTTCGAATAGCAAACTGCAGGGCACCTAAACAAAGAAAAAAGTCGAGTTGCATCTTTAAGAAAGTCAGCCCAGTCTGTTTCAGCATGAAGTAAGTGTCTCCATCGCTCGAACTCCTCAATACCAAGGTAGTAGATGGACCATCGAGCCCATTCATGATCTTCGAAGCAGCCAGCCTGCACACAAAGGTCTCAAACATCCTCCAGGAACCATATTAAGTCGTCTGGGTGCCCCGAGAACCTTGGGGCACCTTCTTCATTCCCTCGAGGCATTCCATCGAGGGGTTGAGGGGCGCTTCACAGCCACTCTACCACCAGCTGACCTTCGGCGCTCGAACCTGACTTTTGATCTGCACTTTTGTGCCTTGACTGGCCCTCGTAGCTTTCGAAATCCCTATAGTAGAGCATAGTGAATAATTTAGAAGAAGAAAAATGACATAGCTGTGTCCGGAAAATCTATTCTTGCCACACAGCTTCTCTCGTCTCGCCTCGAGGGTTGCTCCGGTGCCTCAAAATCATCCAAACTCATTCCTGAAACTTCTAAAACTGTAGATTAACTCCTAAAATGAAATAATAGATACTTAGCTTCGCTCCTAAGCACCCAGACTGTCAGTAGAATAGTGTTCTCCTCCCCAAGACCAGGATCCCCTTGCAGTGGGCTCCAGATGAAGAGAAAGATGAGAGAGGACTCAGGGAGTGACTCTAAAGGCTAGTCAGACCCTGTAGGGAATCCTGTTGAAGAGAAGAACTAGTAGGAAAAGAAAACAGAAAAAGAACTGAGACACTTAGCCTGAATAACTCAACTGAACTCTGCTGCTCCACCACCTTAGGACTTCCCTAAGGCTGCTCAGGCCTCACTCTCAAGGGCTGTAGCAGTAAGAGACTGCCACAGACTGGTCCCACCAGTCTGTGATCCCCAGCCTCTATAGTGGTAGCTTGTTCCTCCCCTCGTAGCTAGTACAAATTCGAAGTCAAGTCCACACATGCTTACTAATCAACCTCTTGCCTCGCCACTAAGTCCCCATCCCACTTACAAAACGGGGAGCAAGCCCCTTAGAAAAGTAAATAAGATCCTCCACACCTCAAACCTCTCATATCCATCTATTCCCTTAACAGGGAGCTCCCACTCCCTACAGCGGTAATCGTCGTGGATGGCTTGGTGGTCATAGCCGACCATTAGGTCCAAGATCCCGTACACCGAGTGACAGGCGAAAGCTTCGGCAATTGAGTCAACGAAAGGAGGGATGGCTGAATCTTGGATAGAGACAGCATTTAAGGGCTGTAGGTCATGAACAAGGCGCAGAGATTTCCCATCTTTCTTGACAATGCAGAACCACTTGGACCAATATGATGAGGTCAAGGGCTTGTAAACACCAGCGGCAATCTTCTCTTTAATTATTTGGACGACGTCTCGAAAGATGGCAGGCGGGATAGGGATGTTACATTCGACCCAGGGTTTGTGGGGTAAGGTTGGGATTTTTAGGGGGGGAAACATGTCTTCATGAAAGGTTCCCCTTTCTGAGGTCTCCCAAGTGAAGGCGGCTTCATGTGTTTGAACAAGCCAACGAACAAGATCCAACTCCACTGGCCAAAGGAACTTGGTAGGGTCGAGCTCAAGCTCTTCTGCCCTTTGAGCGGTAAATCTGGATCCTGGAACGAATAAAGGAGGGTGGTACGGTAATACAGGTAAATCTGCGAGAGGATTGCCTACCTCCCGACACTCTACCCTGAATTCAACGGGCATTGCAGTCGGGATGGGCTTTACCTTCTTCGCTACAGGCTTGTATTTTAACACGTGGAAAACCAGGTCATAGTGAAAGGTAGACTGTAGGGCAGAAAGTGTCAGTGGAGAAACCGTAGTACTAGTGGTAAACAGGAAGGGGTCTTTAGGCAAAATGAAACTGGAATCGAATGGATCAGGAGGTGCAATATCTGGGGTATAACTGAGCAACAGTGCTGCTGTGGCATTTTCTTTAAAGTCTGTAGAAAGAGGAGAAGTGGAATTTCTCGAGGCAGAAAGCGAATCTGAAACATAAAGGGAACACATGGATACTATTTTGTCTTGGTCTCCTCATAACCCTATTGAGTCATTGACCATTGTTAAAAACCCTGTTCGCTCTCTTGGAGTTGGCGGCGGTGATTCTGGTGGGCAAAGTATTCTGCCTCATCTTCCAGGTTCACGAACCAGGGATACAGGTATAGATGATGTTGAGGGCAGGTCAGGATAAGTAACTGGCAGCCTGAATTGGGGTCATGGATTTCTAGAGATTGTTCACCATCGGGGAAGTCTTGAAGGATGCTGCTGAGAAGGCAGAAGAATGGGCGGCCTAATAAGAGGTTGAAAGGGGCTTTATCGACGACTTGAATCTGCAGGTGGGCTTTGACTGGCCCAATTCGAAGAGAGGCATTTTCGATGACACCTAGGGTGCTCTCTTTAGACTGGTTAGTGGCTTCTAACATCATACACATGTCTGAACAGAGGGGGGCCCCTAAAGCCTCCCACAATTCATGCCTGAGGGCAACTACCTGACAGCCACTGTCGAGGATACACTCGACCCGAAGCTTGTCCATAAGGACACCATCCACTGCACAGAGAGGGGCAGTGGTGAGACCGACACACTTGCCATTGGTATCCTTAACGAGGTATTGTTCATATGAGGCCCAGGTGGACGATGAGGACGATTCTGACGTGGTCTCGAGGCTACCGATCGCTACTTTCTTCATCATAGCCATTTCTTTTATCTGTTTGTGGATTTCAGGGCTGACTGCCAAAAGATCTTGGGTCGAGATTTCGATCTTGGCCTCTAAAACCTGAGACACGAGTCGTTTAGTGGCAGCAGCTTCATCAAAGCTGCTCTGGTAACGAAACTGAGGGGTAGGGTTGGATGAAGGTCTAGAGGTCGAAGGCTCTGCAGCATTAGATTTAGCTTGAGTCTCGTTACGTGCTGGCTGGGTGTTTGAAGTCATGGTAGGTACAGGGATGTTGGAAGGGGGAGGGTTGGCCGTAGCAGCATTTCGAGGGTGTTGAGCGGGGATTTCCATGCCATCAAAGCGGGCTGGTTTCTTCCTTTTGATAGCATTCTTGAGCTCCTCTACCTGAGCATAGGCTCTGGCGAGGGCACGCTTATCTTCTTCGTCAGCATTATCTTCTATTTCTTGGTCGACAAGGTATGATGAGGGGTGGACCTTGACCTGAAACTCGGCAGTGTCTTCTGAGCCAAAGAACATGGTATTGACGAGGTGGGGCGGGGTATCATGCCCTCTAGCTGAAGAGGCAGTTCCCGGAGACTGAATAGAGACGAGATTAGCTGACGCCATAATAGACTCTCTAAGAGCCAGGAAGTTATCGATTTTCTCTTTGAAGTTCCACCCTGCTGCTGACCTAGGAATGTCAGACCCGTCTTTCATAAAGACTTTACTGCCTATAAGTGTGCATTTCCCCTGGCGAACATACTCTTTGCAGAGCTCGCACTCAGCTGTTCTATGGCCATCGGTTCCTCCACAGAAGAAGCAGCGGGGGTCGAAAGAGCGGCGAAACTGCTGATCTGCAGGTTGAGTCTGGCAGCTGCCCGAGGCGGGGTCAGCAGCTTGGACATATTCCCTTTTAAGAATGGTGGGCGACGAAGTCGGTTGGGAGTAGGATTCTGGGAATAAGGCCAAACTATCGATTTGGACAGCATTTCAGCAGGCCCCACTAAGGAGGTAGGTTGCGTGCTTGTAGACTTCATCGAACGGCCATGGGTCATTGACATCATGGTCTAGGTCTTTGAGTTGGAGGCGAGTGGCGAGGCTGCTATGGAATTTTGGGGGAAATCCTTCGAGGAACTTCTCATTAACATAGTCGTCGGTGAGTCTCTTCTTCTTGTTAATTAAGGCCACGACTCGGTGGAATTCCCACACATATTTGCCGAGGTCTTCTAGGGACGACATGGGTTTCTGGACTTGGTGGTGGAGAAGGGTCTCAAGGTCAGCTTTGGTATACTGCCGCCCTTTGACGTCGGCACCAGGGTAGAAACTGGTAACTTCTCTAGTAAAGTCATCCCAGTCATCACCTGTAGCGGAGGACCATAGCTCAGACTCGTTTCTGTCAGCATAGCGAATAGCCCACTTAATCTTAACTCTGTCATTGGTGATTCCTGCATCAGTGCAGATCTGGTCGATGTCTTCAAAGTAGGCGCAAATGTCTTCTGTTTTTCCCGAAAACTTGGGGGCTTTGTTAGAACCTCTAAGAGGCATCTTGCGATGATTGGTAGTAGCAGACATGGCTGTGGGAAACGACGATGAGAGTGGAAGGGGGTACTGAAGAATCGGCGGGGAAGTATGGGCTAGTGGTAAAATGAGATTCTGTGAGGCGGTGAAGGACGTTGATGGGAGGAGAAGTTGTTCTGCGGCAAAGGTCAAAGCTGATGGAGAAACTGGAGGGGATAGGTTGGTAAGCGGTGATAATTCTTGATGATCAGGTGGTGGTGCAAAGGACTCGTCGAGCTCGAAGGCACCGGGTATATCGACTATCAAAAGAGAGGGAGATTCTGGACGATGAGGGGATCTGATGGCAGAAAGCTCTATGTCTGGAGAACTAGGCTCTGGGATATCACGAGGGTTAGCAGTGGGTACGAAAATATCAGAGGAAGATAAAGAAAGACAGTGGAAAGGCTCTAAGAGCTCTTCGAGTTCTGTTCTGTGGCAGGTAGGTCATAGAGATCTCCTTTCCAGATCTACAGACCCCTCGCAGTGGGCTCCAAAACGATGTGGGCTACTCTTCTTGTGAGAGTGCTAAGGGAAATAAGAGGGGAAAGCTGTAGGTAAAACCTAGGCTCGTCCCAAGGGGTCTTGAGTCGGAAGGAGACAGATAAAGGGGGATGCTAGGTGGTAAAGCAGGAAATATACGAAGGGGGAACTTGAGAGCTTGTTGGAACTTGGTAGGCGGCAATAGTTGGCTTGTAGGATGGTTTACAGGGTGTTTGGGACTCGATGGCGGCAAAGAGGCGGCAAAGGCAATTCTGGGACTTGGGGTACTCTTGAAAACTCAAAGATGGCTCGGGAGGGCTCTCTAGACTCGAAGGTGACTCTCAGATTCTCGCTGTGTGACACCAAAAGGTGGGTGGTATATTTTTCTAAGTAGCCCAGGCTTTTGTATTGTAAAGACTGTGGTATCTAAGGTAAAATTCGGCATATTATGTCAAAAGTAATAACAGACAAGGCAAAGTCTGACGCTGGTACAGACACGTGCACGGCGGTGACAGTGGCGAAGGAAAGGCAAACAAAAGTAGAGAAGATAAACACGAACCAAGGCAAAGTGGCATAGCTACACATCTGAGCAACAGGGTCGCATCCTGGAAGCTGATGGGGGGTGAAGGGAGCAGTATAGGTAAAGGAGGGTCTGTGGGGAGGCACAGTGACACGTGACAGGCGACGATGTTGCTGGCGGTAATGGGCATGTGATCGAGAGGAAGCGTAGTGTAGGCGGCGACACAATCCTGTGACCATGATGGGCGCGTGATCTGACAGGTAGGGGAAGTTGGGACTGCCGCCGAGGGCACCTCGCAGACTCAGGGAGCCTAGGCTCCCTACAACAGACCATCTGACGACTTCAGAGTGGGAATTGCTCTCAACATAGGTACAGGCAATGATTTGTAGCTTTTCACTTTTTTCATGGATATTTGCAGACGATGCAATTTCTAATCAAGAAGCCCACAGGCCAGAAGAGCGAATTGCCTCAGAAAACGTACGAGGTGTATCAACTCTATGGTGCTGGAGCTCTGAGGGCATGATGCATTGGATTGTGACATATTGTATTCAATAATGTCTATCGCGATATTCTGGAATACTCATGACTTGTACATTGGACATGTGGCTCTGGCCGGAATGCTCTGACCCAGCCACTGATCTGTATGATGGGAGACTTCTTTGAGGACCTCGTCTATGCTATTCTTTGGTAGATCCCGTACCAATTTGACCTGGATAGCATTCTCTTTGTCTGACAATGCTTCCTACATCCGATACCCACTATCTCTGGTTTTCCACCAGCTGCTTTAGTGGTTGGGAACAGATAAATAAAGATGGTCATGTGCACCAAGGCAAAGAGCTGAGGACAGGGTCTCGGAACACCCACCTTATTTGTATTTCTATTCGATTCACGTCCCTTCTTCCCGTCCAGCTCTGGGACATTCTTTCTCTGAAGCTTGACTTGGGTAAGTACAATTGCCTTACTGAGAGAATCCCGTGCATCAAGAAATTCTTGATATGTATACAGGGCTTCAAAGGTTCAATCTTCAGGGTCCGATCTTTGTTACTGATCACCCAAATTATCTTTAACAAGGCAGTAATTGGGTAGGGAGTCTATGTGAGGATATCATTGCATTGCAGCCTTGAAATGATTGCTTCTGTGACATTGCTAACACATGTCCATTATGGTCTTGTCAGTTTTGCAGATGCAAGCCAGAGGCAAGACCTCACATGCTGCTACCTCTTTCTTTTTTTCTTCCTGTCTTTGTGTCAGAGGCATTCTGTCTGAAATTTCCAGGCATGTGGGATGTACAGGTTAGGATTTGGCCCATTCTTTTTTCAGCAGACCAACAACTCTGCTGTCAAACCAAAATTAACACTTTAGAGATGAAGGTTCTAATCTAATAAGAACAGAGAAGTTGTTTGTGAGCACTCTAACCCCCCATTGAAGCCTAAGGCCTGACTGTCAAGACTGGTTCTCAATGGTCTCTGAGAGGGTCCGAGGGCAGAGGAGAGCTAGGGCGAAAATCTGGGTAGTCGGAGTTTAGCATACAACTTAGTACACTTCTTCCTGCTGAGTCCCTAGAGGTCGGAACTATCCAGAAACTATCTGGAGTTGAGTGAGATCGATGAGTATCTTATTCGATATTCGAACTGATGTGCTATGACATATGTACAAAGCTTTTATAGTACAGAGAAAAGTATAAAGCAATGTCCGGGGTGTAGCGACTACCGGAGCGCAGTACGGATGAGTAACAATATTAGTGAGCTTATTAGTAAGGTAAGTCGGTAGTCGCTGGATAGCCGGATGGTATGGGGATTAGTAAGACACACAGGTACAGAAGTGTAGCAAGTCACTTAGAAGCGCGAGAGAAACATACTAAATATGGCAACAGAAGTAGAAATAGATCGAAAGTCAAATCAGAGACGGAACAGAGTTTCTCAACAGAAGCCCGTAGGGCTAGAACGACACCTCAGATGGTCGGACTATGGTCCGGACCTTACGTGCACATCACAGATGTGACACTGACCCCCCATTGAAGCCTAAGGCCTAACCCCCCATTGAAGCCTAACCCCTCCATCAATGCCCTGCACCTCGACATGCAGTTCCACACCGCTCCAGCTACGACGTACCAGCATGACCTGAAATCATCCTCATGTCTCCCCTTCTTAAAATTTGATATGGGGCCTGCACAGTGTCTCTATTTCCAGCATCAGCCAGGTTTATCTCACTGGCTCTTATCAAACCCTCAGCATCACAGTCAACAGCTTCAGCATTGCCAGGTGTTCTGTCGCAAGCACCTCAAGACTTCATTCTCCACATTCTTTGTCTTGTCCATCTTTACATGTCCTGCAATGTCATCCAAGTTCAATATTGTCAGTGCTGGCATTTATAGTGAGCTGATCTGCAATGTGTCAGGAGTGCCATCTGACATTGATCCCACCCTAGGTGTCGTCCTGCTCTGGACATTGGTCTGCCTGGCTATTGCAGCACATTTCTGGAGTCTACTTTTCATCAATGATCTCAGCAAGTGTTCTCTCTAATCTTCCCCAGCTCGCGAGTTCATTTTCATCTGCAGTGTGAGCATTCTGGTTTTGTTCATCCTGTGAGTATTGACTGGAAGGATGTTAACCACTACCCTCTCACACATCATGTTTAGCCTTGGAGGTAGTGTATTGCATACAGGCAACCCTATTTCTGCCCGGACCAAACTCGGATGTCTTGGGTTGCTGGGCACCCTTTGGCTTGGTAAGTTGTTCCATATATCATTGATGCTTTCAGAATACTGAGCCTGACATGGCACTTGGCGCATATCTGGCAAGTTCTGAGTCTGAAAATGCCAACATAGAATGCTTCTCCTCCACAGGCAAAACAGCCCTTGTCAATGTAACTGCATGTGTGTTATCAGTGCATCAATCTTATTTTCCTGTGCTCATTTCCATCAGTATCTATGGATACTTATCAAGCCCAGTACCGTGTGCTTGAGGCATTTTCTTTATTTAATGTGATTCTTAGTGAGTGACTGGTTCACAATTTGTCAAGATGTGTGCTGAACCTTGGTATCCAGTATGGGAGTTTCTTCTTTTCCTGCTTACCATGGCTGTGATCCAGGACATATGGCTCACCCCCGTTACATCACATTCATGGTTTGGACTCAATCTGAAGGCAGCAGAACTCCCCATCCCAGTGGTCAGCCATTCCCAATCAAGAGGCAGGGCCTACAAGACAGAAGACCAAACTTATGGCGATGACAATGGCATAGATGAAGTCACTCTGCAGTGGCAGATTGAGGAAGAAATGGGACGGCGGGACATCTTCACTTTCACCATACTGAAAACTGGACTTCAGATCACAAACCCTTCGTAAACATTCATTTCATTTTATTCCATTACCCTAACCCAATTGCTTACAAAACCATCTTTCTTCAGCACAGTTAGTCATTCATTCCTAGTGGAAAATGGTCATGTGGGTAACCACATAGGCAGTGCGGGTGGCATCAGAGAGCAGGGAATTGGTCTGGGCTGGTCACAGCTGGTCTGTGATCAAATCTGAGTGATTTCCTGTTCACTGGTTGGGGTATAGTCCTATGTAACAACTATTATTTGTATGTTTTGCTACGTGTGGCCATGCATGTGGGTTCTCCATGGCTATTGATTTCATTCAATGGTCTTTTAGTCCAGCTTCATCTGCAAATTAGCAGTACCGCAATGGACGCTTGTTGCAATGTCGTGGAAGCAGTCGTTTCAAGATTAGTGTGCATACAGTATCCTCACCTACACCCCTTACCTGATCACTGTCTCAGTAAAGACAGTTAAGCCAACCTTGCTTGTCATGAGATATGTGTACACATATACAGCGGGAAATTGAACCACACTAAAAGATACCAGTGCTGCCACGTGTATAGTACCTTGTGCCGTAGAGCTTCAAAAACTATTCCAGCTATTGTATACTGTCTATACTCTTTGCATGCACTGAGCACCGTGCACTGCTCTCTCACATATGGCGTGAGAGCTAATTTTTCCCCAAATAGGAAGGTCTTTCAGATTGACACCCGTTCCCACGCAGTTATGCTGCGACAGAAACCTTGCAAGCAAGGTAACTTCAATATCCGTAGACTCCTCGAGCTTGCGATGCCGAACGGCCGAAGTTTCTCTGATGGCAAACATCATTCGAAGATGCAAAAGAGTAGCTCCGACTTTCACTTCATGGTGAATGGCTCATGCCAATTTTGGGGTCAAGAAAGAGGATCGGACGACCCACAAGATCCCAAAATCTGAGCAACAACTTCACATGGACCCATGGCCCTGCGCGTTATGCCATTGGTAAGTATCTCGCATTCGGTTGAGTAGTTAGCTGAGCTTCCCTTACAGGCTACTATTGTCACGGAAGTAAAATGACGCTAGTGGTAATCACTGCACCTCCAATGTGAGGTGGGAAGCCACGAGTCCATGACGTTGTCAGCGTCGACCTGAAGTTAAGAAAAGATCACATTGCAAATGTTCACCACATAATAAACCTGGCGCCTATTCTTACCCTCCTGGCTAGTCTCTCCTCTCCAGTGAAAAAAGGATGGTGTTTAAACATTTGCCGTGCAATGAACCTGGTGCCCATTCGCCACACCCTGGCTGCTCTCTTCTGTAGATAATTTTGTGGTGTTAGTGAAGTTCCCTGTAATACACGCGCAGAACCCCCCTTCGTAGGAGGCATGGTTCCCCCTTTTCTTTGGTACAAATGTAGCGATGCTGGGTCGCCCATGAATACAATGTCCACGCGGAGACACATATACTACCGAGCTGAGGAAAAGATCGATGCCAGTCGTTCACTCTGTAACTTCACCCACGTATGCACCACAAATAAACTGCGCATAGAAAATAGCAAGGGTGTAGATGGCCCCTTCAGGTCACAGATGTGGATATTTCTTGGATATGAATACAAGTCCGTGGTTGAGGTGCCCGCGTGCGACCTAACATTCGTACACTGCACGCCCGGATGCCCGTAAGATAGTGGCAACAATCGCACAGATAGGCGACGACGACAGGCATACATAATGAGGATGATAGTATCGAGTACGATAACAAATAATAGTCGTCGGTGTCGTCGTAGGCAACTGGCTGCACGATGCAGTGGTCGTCGTTGTCGTTAATGTCACGTGGCTTGATGTGCCGGTGTGGTAGTTGCAAAGGTCCTGATGGTCGTGATATGGAGATAGTTAGCGATTGGAGGTGAGTGGAAATGGTCTCGCTCGAACGTGCTAGTGTGATAGCCGTTGACGGGTCGTTTGCAGGGTAGTCACGAGTATCGTGGTAGTCGATTTGGAGGATGCGGTAGTAGTAGTGATTCGCGAATGAAGGTGGGCGGTGATGGCACAACAAGGAGCAGGACCGTCAACTTGAAGCAAGTCGAGGAAACCTTGTTCGCTATGTAGAGTCAACGTATCATCCAGAGAAACGATTACAAGACGACGACATACCTGTGTCACCTGCGCCACCTATTCAAACAGGAAAAGCATCCTGGAGGGACCATTGGACGGGGACAGTCAACAGGAACACTCAACGCCGAATCTACGGATGTGATTAAAGCGGAACGTTAAATCACTTAGCAATCGTGTGGAAGAGGTATCCAGCCATACGGAAAGCCAGTTCATGGTGTCCCTGGCACCTGCAGACTAAGTGACCACGCGGAAGAATTCAAATCGAAGCTACGCAAGAGACCAGGACTTACCTTGGATGCAGCAACCCGACGTGGTCGATACAGACTGAATCGGATACGGTCGCAAAATATTGTTATTTAGTCTAGGAGGTAGGGAAGCGTTAGCAAGAGCTCAGAGGTGATGAATTCGAGCGCGACCAGCAAACAGACGTGGCGCGGCTTACTAAATTGGGCAGCGACAGTGGCGCCCCATCCTTTATTAGTTCAAGGACATTAGTGTGCCAGCCGTAACTCAGTACCCAATATCCGTTTGAGTCAAAGGACTTGCTGGTTTAGATTGTCACAAGGTCCCCGGGCATGGAGTCGATGGTCGAACACCCTACCGCTACGTGGGACGCGATGCCAGATGGTAACGTGTTCTACCGCCGTTTGCAGTTGTATTCGATTGCAGGAAAGGTTCCCAACTTGAATGATTACGTCGTTGCAGGATGTCGCAACGGCGGTCCAATAGGTGTGTGCGTCTGTGGTCAGCACGTCTCAGCGAATTATGGCTCATTGCACGCGTAGCTTTGATGAGAGACCCGTCGAAATTAGTAGCGATAGGTCGCGCCGGAGCCGCATCTTCTAGGTCCCAGATACAGGTGCATTCACCCGCAGGGGAAGGCATTCTCTTGTTCAATGTGAATATTCTTCAGTGATTATGCAAGCATTACAGAACCGACTAACGGGTGACAGTGGGACCAAGGAAGAATCGTTCGCTTCGGATGGACGTATGACGAGCGACTCGCCGTGCTTAACGAGGAAGGAACTTACAGACTTTACGATCTACAAGGTGAATACCAGCAATTCTCCCTTGGGACGGAAGCTGCGGAGATGGGCATCATCGATGCTCGCATCCACGAAAACGGGTTCGTGGCCCTCTCCGGATCCCTTACACTTTTGGAGGTAAAGGACTGGGAGGGCGCTCGACCTCTCACACTGGCAAATCCTGGTCTGTCCAACTCCCAACATCCATAACCCGAAAATGTCTAACAGTATTACAGGTTTAACCGAACCACCACATGCGTGGGCTGTCATTCCACCAGACCAGAACATATCACGACACGTCGAGGTGCTTCTCTCTATAGACAACACCATCATTGTTGTCGACAATCTCGAGAGTGTTGATCAACGAATATCCCGTGGACCATTTACTCGCGTCTCACCCTCGCCCAACGGCAGACTCTTGGCACTCCTTAATTCTAATGGCCTTCTTTGGGTTGTTTCGACTGATTTTCAGCGTAGTCTAGCTGAGTTTGACACCCAAACTGTGAGTGCAGATAGTCCAGTCAGCCAAGTTGAGTGGTGTGGAAACGACGCTATTCTTGTCACCTGGAACAATCTCGCATTGCTGGTTGGTCCATCAGGTGATACTCTCCGGTACGTTCACTGAGTCTGTTTTCATGACCTTACTTTGGAGTGACGTGGTACATGTGAGGTACCTATACTTCGGCGCTGTGGCTGCGGTCACGGAGGTCGATGGCGTTCGCGTCATTGGTCGGGACGTGTGTGATCTGATCCAAAAGGTACCTGGTATGTGTGTTTCACCTTCGCCGCGGTTGTTCCTCTTCCGACCTCCAGTAGCGTCGACTCTGTCTGTGTTCCGGCCTGGATCGACATCACCTGCGGCGATCCTCTTCGACGCATGGGAAAGCTTCACTCAGCGATCCCCGAAAGCGGATGAAAGCATACGAAGTATACGACCAGATCTTGCTGCAGCCGTTAATGAATGCATCGACGCTGCGGGTTGTGAATGGGAGCCCTACTGGCAGCGCAAGCTTCTAAGTGTAAGTCTCCAGGAAACCTATGTCCCGAACTCGGTCACATACTACACATAGGCTGCGAAATTCGGCTGGAGCTTCCTAGACTTGTATAATCCAAACGATTTCGTTGCAATGGGCCAAGCGCTGAGAGTTCTCAACGCCGTGCATTACTATGAAGTGGGCATGCCGATCACATATTTGCAGTGAGTATTGCTTGTATTCACCCTATAGTTTGCAGACCTTTGTTTTTCTTGGCAGATATCAACTGGCATCCCCCTTGCATCTGATCTCGCGTCTAACGGCAAGAAACTTGCATTTACTAGCGTTACGCATATCTACTTTCCTTTCTCTCAAAGCCGATGTCGTCCTCAAGCACTGGGCGAGTATGAAGATCGCACGCTCGAAGCCCATGGCGGGAGATGATATGGATCAAGAACTGTGCCAGTTGATCGTGGACAAGTTTGGGAAATTCGGCAATGGGGAAGTTAATTATGCCGATATTGCACGGCGCGCATGGGAGGTCGGTCGGGGAGGCTTAGCAACAAAGGTAAGTATAGTGACTGATCTAGTTCTCATACCCCTTGGCTGATTGGTTCCTCCTCTCATGGACGACTCTTAGCTGCTCGACCACGAGCCGAGAGCATCTAATCAGGTACCACTGTTGCTGACGATGAAAGAGGACCGACTTGCCTTGTTGAAAGCTGTGGACAGTGGCGACACCGATCTCGGTACGTGCTGCACCTCTTATTTCTACTGGCACGTTGCTAACCGAGGTTAGTCTATCGCGTCCTGCTCCACCTTCATAAACACCTCTCGCTCGGCGATTTCTTCCGCCTCATCGAGGACGGTGGTCAAAGTCTGGCTCCAGCAAGCAGATTACTTCAAGTGTATGCAAGGGAACAAAACAAAGAGATGCTTCGTGATTTCTACTACAGCGACGACAGACGGGTGGAAAGTGCGGTTCTCGCTTTGGAGGAAGCTAGCCGGATGACCGTACGTGAATTGAATTTGATCTCAAGTGTCCCCCCAGCTCCTGTCACGTCTCAGGATCAGACTGCTGTTATTACCTCAGTCAAGGCTGCAGAGAAATTCTTCTCAGAAGATAAGGATAGGCATTTTGAAGCCAAAGTTAGTGTTACCTCCCGATTTTACTCGCTTGATGGGTGAACGGGCTGTATTAGATGATGGATGAAAACGCTCGTCTGTTGACAGTGCAGCAACAGCTTGAAAAGGATGCACAGGGAAACGCAAAGTTCTTTGGTTTGAGCGTCTCCGAGACGATACGAGCGTGTGTCATGAATGGCATGAGCAATAGGGCAGACCGCATCAAGTCGGATTTCAAGGTTCCCGATAAACGGTACGTGGTTATACCGCGTATCGGTCTGACTCACGCTCGTTCAATCTGTACTACAGCTTCTGGCACATAAAACTTCGAGCACTGATCGCCCTGCGAGACTTCGAGGCACTGGAAGCTTTTGCACGGTCCAAGCGGAGTCCGATCGGGTACGAAGTCTTTGTGAGACAGCTTGTTGAAGCTGGCCACTCCAGAGAAGCATCAACGTACGTCGTGAGGTGTGACGCCCCAAAACGAGTGGAGCTGTATGTGCTGTGTAACGACTGGCGGGCTGCTGGGAGGGAATGTAAGGAAAGAGGGGACAAGAACGGTTTAGAGTAAGTGTCCACCGCTTTTGTCGTGTTTATGATAAGCGCTTATGCTGTTGATAGGCAGTTGAAGAGACAGTGCCCGAATTCACTAATTGCGCGGGAACTCGAGCAGCTAGCTACGTCTATGAGGTGAACTTCGGCAGAGTGGTAACATACTTGATACGCGTTTCGTTCCACTTTGGGCGGATTGCAGGGGTATGCGCTCATGCGATCTCAGTCGAAGATTGCACAATGCGTGCCTATGCAAGTGAAGTTAGGGAGTGTGAACATCGCTCGTCGACCTTTCTTCAAATCAGTGTGTATAATTCTTCCGCAAGAGCCTTGTATTCCAGTATAATTACACTTTTGACGGATTCATCACGCTATTATTTACCTGCGTAGCGGAGGAACATTCTGGGAAGTTACTTTTTTGCTACATAGTTAGACTGTTATCACTTGCAAGACGACCACTCACATCCACATTCATCTGATATCCGTGCTACATGTGGCTTTTGAGACTGATGTGTTTCAGAAGCCACCGTGTCCGCGACAATCAGACTTCTGCAGCATGACATGTGCTCTACGGCAACTTCGGAAGCCAGCACAACCGCAAACACGTTGCTTCCGTGAGTCCCCCAACACTGACAGATATATTCGGAGAGTCGCATGGGTCCTTCGAAGGATTCCTTGTTTCTAGCGCCTTCGAGCGGCAAACTTCTCAACCCTTCAACTACATCATCGAACCTGGAGCGTACCCTACTAGAGGTTGTTTGACGTCTCAACGATGGCGGAGTGCGGTATTCAGCTACGGCCGTTTTTGCCGTCATCTTTGACAAGGTCGGCATCCGCGGCTTTCAGGTGAACGGACTTCATTCATCATTCCGACTGCAACGAACCGATTGTGACTTGTTGCTTTCCTACCGTTAGTCCAGCATCTTCACGGACGGTCCTACCGGGTGGAACCTGGCGTCCAGGATTGTCAGTTGTGATAATATGCTTATTTCTGGCACGTGGGATGTTGATTGCGGCACAGTCCTTGCCATGATGTTGGTTGGAAGCAAATAGTTCATCCAGACGCGGGGTACTACTACGTCTCCCCGGAGCAGGTAATCTCATTTGTTAATAGCAAAACAATGGAGTTATATTTTTGGCAGAATATATGTACTTGGTCTAACATTTCTGACCCAAGAGTACATGGTCTTATAATGGAAGCCGCGCAACAATTGAAGAGAAACTCTGAGCTCCAATCCCGGCTCCAAAGGGACAGTGACATCTGCCTCGTGCTGGAAATGAAAGACCACTGTCCGCGAACGTGTCTTTATTACTTTGTATCCCATGTTAACCATCATATTTTCTGGTTGTCGGAGCATGGCGAGGTAAAGGTACACTGTTCATCAACGCAGTGTCGACGGAGTTCATCTCAGTCACATAGTAGGTGTCACTGCTTTCCTGCTGGTGTGGTTGGTCGCTTAGGCACCGTTCCAGATCTCTTGGACCAATACTGGTAAGCAGGATTGCGACGTGGTACACGTGTGCAGGCTGACAGAGGGTGTGTAGGAAACATTGCGAGTTATTCCCGACGACGCTCTCCCTCACTCATGAAGCAATAAACTATTTGAAGGATGTCTTGATACAAGCGTCGGGAGGTGTGGTTTATCGGCAGTGGCGGCGATGCAACTCCACTCACGTGAAGGGCAGAGCGTATAACGTTGAAATACTCCACGTCGCCTTACACCAAGGATGACCTATCCTACATGTTGGGCCTCGTCAAGGAGATTGGAGGTAATACAAGTCTTCCTGTTAAATGGGCCATTGACCGGCACCTCAGAGGACAGCAATACTCGACGTAGTGACCATTCTGCTTGGGTTATTGGTGAGCCCGGCATGTCACTGCACTGGTCAACGCGCTTAGCCCGACACCATCAGCTAAGCTAATGTCCCTCCATGGTAAGATGCTATAGACTTGGCAAAAGAATCGGCCAACCGTTTTCTCTCGTTGTTATAGTCAACGGCGCCCTCCGAAGCTCTTATGGTCAAAGCAACGACTATTTTGATATCAAATACTCAGAGTCGACCGCCAGACCACCTTACCAACGAAGCTGGTTTCTGGTTTCGCTCGACTTACTTCTCTTTAGGTGTGCAGACGCATATGCGGAGCAACTCTATACATTCCACGACCATTTTAGCCCGGAAAGTTGGTTTTTTTTATAAATAAAGTCGATACGAGTATCCGCGACTCCAACTTGTTGGTACGTTGTAGTTTTCTGGTAGCACGGTACGTCGGCTAACTAGCTCCTTTAGGCGACCGTTCTCCTTAGCACGAGTGTCAGTGTTCTTCAAATTGGCAGTATTGACGCAGCGACAGCCCCAGGGAAGAGATCCGCTATACAAATTATCATTTACACATCGATTATATGTAGTGTTGGCAGCATCGTCATTGGGCTCCTCATAATGCAGCAATACCGTGCTAAGGGAGCGGATACGCCGTTGCGTGCAGTGAGTTGCGTATCAAAGTTATGTATTGTTCGTGCCTCTGAGACCTCCCTGTGTAGGTAACTGTTCTGGAACGCATCCTCGAAAAACCTTACGGCCTAGAGAGACTTGCCGTAGCGTGCTGTCTACCTACAGTCCTGCTCGTGTGGAGGTATGTAGCATGGTGATACAGCAATCTCTATTACTCAATCTTATTAGTCTTATCACATTTCTGACTGCCCTCTCTATCGTATTCTACTACCAAACGAACGTCGCTGTTCGGATCCCGGTTACCACTGCTCTGGGCCTGATCGTTATTGCACTATTTGGTTGTCTACACACGTCAGACATGTGGTTGTTTCCGCCTGAGGCTCGAAACGGAGGGGACAAAGAGGGGAACGCCACGCCGCCGCCTAACGTCTCCTTTCTGGTACGACGCCTTCGCTCGACTTCTTACCGGGACTTTTGAGATGTGTTACCGCATGGCTGCCTACGCGAGTGGCAGCCATGGTTGGAATATGAGTTCTCTACCCCTCAGGCTCCTGTTCCAGCCATCCACCACTTGCATTCGAAATCCCCCCCGGAGTTCCACTCACTTCCCTACACCAGGCTCTACGGATGGATGAGGTGACAACGCCTTCGTGCTTATGCACAGTCATGCGAACATCTTTAGCCATGTGTAACTTGTTACGTTGGCCTTTCCGCTAGCCGTTTCCTACATCACTCGCCTTGCTGTCTTCATTTCTGCCTCCCGCTGTTTCTCTGGTACCGCTAATTGTAGATGAGCAGATCATATTCTAG
The DNA here is from genome assembly GCA_024663475.1 of Pisolithus thermaeus. Classification (NCBI taxonomy): domain Eukaryota; kingdom Fungi; phylum Basidiomycota; class Agaricomycetes; order Boletales; family Pisolithaceae; genus Pisolithus; species Pisolithus thermaeus. The sequence goes on from JANFAF010000111.1 coordinate 30,707, forward strand.
TTATTCAAACTCGTTCTGGGAAGGTCCACCTTTCTCACTTTCCGTACAGATCTTCCAACCGATGTTTCTTCTACGAGATTACGCTTCGTGCGACATCATGAAGGGGATGCTGTCGGAATACGGCTCACGTGATTTTGGGCGCTGGTACCATTCAGTGTTGTCGTGGAAAGTGCACTCTCCTCTGTGGACTTGCATAACAGGAACATGGGTAATATATTCTCCATTACATGTACATATACCCATGCACATGTATCAATGCTTCGGAAGCCCCGTAAACCGAGGAGGATTTCAAGTCTTATTCAAGTGACCCTGTTGGTGCTGTTGTCGAGCCCGTTGTAGAAGTACATACTTGGGCATCATAGGTACTAGGATCTCTGGTTCAAGACAATTGGGAGTCCGGGACCATTAGGCAAGTTATGCTATTACCTTGACGCCCGGCCTACGTTCAACGTTGATGTTGGCAAGAAGACTCCGGAAGCCGTGATACCAGATTTCCACGCGCGTTGCCTCCGCTCTTCGAAGTCAGGTGGAGTGACTCAGGCCCACAACTAAATTTCCGACTAGTCCCCAGTGGGAACTCAGAAGACAATGGTCTCAGAGGAAAAGTCGGAAGTTCCGGAGAACGAGCTCTGGTTCACTACCAGAATGCACACGTCTGAGAGCAGGATGCGTCGCAGGCCACTTGGGCTACTAATACTCGCGTTCGTTGCAGTGCTGTACGTTCTCGCATTGCCAGCTGGGCCATTGGAATCGTGGTCTTCTGTCCTTGCAACCCTTGCGAGCATACTGCACGTGTCCCCGTCCCATCTGCCTCACGTCCGAGATACCCAGTCGACTACCACAACCAATCTCACGAGTAATGGACGCACCATTGACGTACAATGGGATAAGTACAGCCTAGTCATCAAGGGTCAGCGAGTTTTCATACAGTGAGTGGATGTTTTTTTCTCCATGTTTAGGTTCGAACTGTTCGTGAACAGTTCAGGAGAATTCCACACTTTCCGTTTACCTGTCCCCGACCTGTGGCTCGATATCCTACAGAAGGCTAAGGCTGCGGGCTTAAATGCAGTTAGCGTATATACACATATGGGTCTCATCAATCCGTCACCAGGCGTGGTTGACTTCAACGACTATCGTGCACTGAAACCTCTCTACGAAGCTGCTAAACAGGTTGGCATATGGATCGTCCTCAGGCCCGGTACGTTACGCGCATCTTCAGTCGTTGCCGTACCAATCGTCTTTTAGGACCCTATATCAATGCTGAAACAACCGCTGGTGGAATCGCCCACTGGGTTACCTCTCAAGTCGCAGGTGAACTGAGAACGAATGCGACCGACTGGAATGCAGCATGGCAGGATTACATTCAAGGTGTCATAAGGGAAACTGTCCCTTACCAAATCGATCGTGGTGGCCCTGTTATTGGTAAGTAGTATTGCTTTTGACTTCCTCTCTGCATCTCATGGAAGCTGGGTTTTAGCGATTCAAATTGGTCTGTAGAGTTGTCTGTTAAATTTGACTGTTACTGATGTCTTCGGCGTCCTAGACAACGAGTACTCGCAGTTTCCGGCTACACATGCCGCATACTTCGAAGAACTTGAAGATGTCTATCACAACTCCGATATCGTAGTACCTCTCACAGCCAATGATGCAGTGGAGGATCAGAATTGGATCAATGGAACGGTAAATTGGCAATCTCTTCAATCATGATAAGAACACGAACCTCACGCCCTGTAGGGTTCTGTAGACATATATGGGTAATTTGATTTTGCCTGCTGATCATTACGCTGTTGATAATAGCGGACGCAACCAGGCTAGACTCTTACCCTCAAGGCTTCGACTGCTCCAATCCAACAGTTTGGAACCCTGTGGTGACCAATTATTACGATTACCACGAGAGTACGTATTGGTCGGTCTGCTTCTGCGCACATATATTCTAATTCGGATTCAGGCGTGAATCCCGGGCAACCGTGGTACTTCCCGGAGGTTCGTTTCAGCGGTGTCGCCATGCGCGTCTGAGTTTGACGTCGTGTAGTTCCAAGGTGGCTCATTCGATGCTTGGGGTCCGACTGCTCCAGGTACGGTTTACCGCCCCATCTTAGCAATTTATTCGATACGGTCTTAGGTTATGAGCGATGTCGAGAGCTTACGGGACCTGACTTCGAACGTGTCTTCTACTTGAATCTTTGGGCCTCCAATGCTAAGCTTATCAACTATTACATGTTGTACGGGTGGGTTCAACTTTGTCTTGTTTTGTTTTGTGGTCACTCATCCGCACTTTCCCCGCAGCGGGACCTCTTGGGGCGCACTACCATTCCCCGGAGTATACAGTAAGTTTTGCCTATTCTGTTTTCTCGTGATCAGAGACCCATCGCACACAAGCGTCATATGACTACGGCGGTGCTATCGCTGAAAACCGCCAACTTACTACCAAGTATATTGAGCTCAAGCGTCAAGGACTCTTCCTACGAAGTTCCCCTGAATTTTACAAAACTGACCATATTGGAAGTACCATAATAAGCGCCCTTGCAGCTACAAGTTCATTTGTGCATATTACCCTGTTGCGCAATCCTGACACTGGTGCTTCGTTTTACATTGTAAGGCACAATGATTCGACGTCGACGTGAGTTCGACCACTTGTAAATACTTTAGTCCATTTGAACTGAACTACTGTAGGAGCACTGTCGACTTCAAGATGAATATCACAACGGAGTCCGAGACTGTTCAGATCCCACGTGTTGCTTCCACAATCACATTAAGTGGCCGACAGTCGAAGGTCATCGTTGCTAATTATTCGTTCGGCTTGTCCAAGCTGCGGTATGCAATAGCACAGGTGCTTTATGCAGGTCGGATTGGAAGTAGGGATGTCCTATATTTGTATGGGGACCCCCTGCAAGAGCATGAGGTCGCCCTAGCTCTCAACGGGACGCCACGCATTCGCGCTCAGAGTTCCTGTTTCCAGTGGCATACCATGAGTGGTATTACAACCGTGTCATTATTGGCCGGCATTGAAGGACTTGTCACTTTGTGGGATTCAGATCAACAGTTGATCCTTTATAGCGACACCGCTACTGCGGGCACCTTTTGGTCCCCAGAGATACCTTCGAACGACAGAAGCGACTTTGCAAGCTACTGGCAGTTCGGCACGAATACGTCGATTCTTGTTGGAGGACCCTACCTCGTGCGTAATGCCACCATAGCGGGCTCGACACTTGAGCTCCGTGGCGACTTGAACGAGACTGTGAGGTTGACGGTTATTGCCCCGGACAACATCAGGATGATCACCTGGAATGGGGTTCCTATCTCTCCTGATGTGAACGTTTCCAGTACTATCACCTCGGTGGGCGGATTTTCTGCCGATTTGTCCCTGTCACTTTCTGGTTTAGAACTTGGACTGCCCGAGCTCTCTAATTGGAAGTATGCCGATAGCTTGCCGGAAGTCCAAGGTGACTTTTCTGACGCTAACTGGACGATCGCCAACCACACTACGACGAACATTCCTTTCAAGCCGTATTACGGCGATGGCCGAGTTCTCTACGGTTGTGACTATGAATTGTAAGTACACTGCATTTTCCCGGGGCATATCTCACATCTCCCTTCTAGCTGTGAGAACATCGTCTTATGGCACGGGCATTTCAACGCTACGGAGGAAACCAAGTCCGTCAACCTGTCCATCAATGGTGGCGAAGGTCGGTTTTTGGTGGTTGGTGGGAGAGTAGACTTGGCAACTGACTACTCTTCCAGCTTTCGCTGCAAGTGTTTGGGTCAACGATGTTTTCTTGAAGACATCGTATGGAAAGTATGGGTGCTGCCATGCCCGCGGAATGACGTGCTCATGACAAGGATGCAGTTCTACGAATAACAAAAACATCGTTCAGGAGACAGACGAAGTTTTCCTTTTTCCGCCTGGATCTTTGAAGTATGGTGAAGACAACGTGATCACTGTTGTCCAGGTATTCAAGACCTTTTCCCTTCGCGCAGCAGAATCCTCATATAACTATTGTAGGATAATATGGGGTTAGACGAAAATGGAGGTAGGTAGTAAGGTAGGCTGTGACTTAATTCCTTTTACCTAGTTGCCCGCAGACGACCATGCCGACGACGAGAAGTCCCCCCGGGGTATTCGTGGCTTCAAATTGAATAGAGGCAATTTTAGTGAATGGAGGGTGCAGGGCAAACTAGGAGGGTACACTAAGTACGAATCGCACCTTGAATCTACCGCAGAGCTGACGTGGTCCATAAAGTTTCCCAGACAAGGTCCGAGGCGTTCTGAATGAAGGGGGCTTATACGGAGAGCGCCAGGGATGGCATTTACCCGGGTATAACACTTCCTCGTGGACGGCGAGAGAGTTGGCCGAAGGACTGCCATCCTCTTCCGCAGGAGTTGGGTTCTTTGTGACCACGTTCAGGCTCAGCATCCCAGAAGAGTTCGATGCTCTGATATCGTTCACCTTTGATCAATCTACTCAGCCGTACCGCGCACTCTTATTCGTCAATGGTTGGATGATGGGCAAAAGAGTGGCGAACCTCGGGTAGGTATCTGTATTGCTCTGCTGGCTGACCGTGTATCCACTTCTCTCCATCAGACCTCAGTACGACTTCCCGGTCCACCAGGGTATTCTTGATTACCATGGAGTGAAGTACGTCCCTTCCTATCATCGAACTCGCTCATCGCGGTTGACTGAGTATTAGCACGGTTGCGGTGGCTCTATGGGCCATGGAGCCTACCCCCATAACCCCGACACTGAAGCTAACCGTCAGGGGCGTATACGAGGGAGGTGTCGGAAAAATCCACGTTAACAACCCTGGGTGGTCAGCCAGATAAGAGCTTAGTGCGAGAATTGACCAGGTGGCCGTGACCATGGGTTCTCCATTCTACCGAGGTCCTCCGTTGCAAATTCTGGACGACCCTAGCAATGAACTTGGAAGGGAACTCGCGGGCGTGCTTAGGGGCGCGTTGAGGATATCCTGGGATTTGTTGGACTGAGGATGGGGTTGTATTAGAATAAACCATTTTCACGTTTTGTGTGTACGAGTTGGACGTTGGGATACGATGTTACGCTGTGTGCACCCTCACGTTGTCTTGGTCATGTTACTTATCCACCCGTGAACTTGAAGTTGTCCTTCGCCGTGCGCGGAGGATTTCGAAAGTGTCCTAGTCAGTTATATCCGGGTTGAACCCACCTATCACTGCTACGGCGATCTCCATTAGAGTATGCCCCACAACGCTGTCCTCCCCAATGCTCTCAAAACACCCGGAATCGAGCGTTTGCGCAACAAACGCGTCGTCCTTGCATCTGCCAGTCCGCGGCGGAAAGAGATTTTGCGGATGCTGGTGCGTGTTCCTCCGTATCTGACTACTGCACTATTCTAATGCCACTACGACATCATCTGACGTGAACAGGGCGTCGATCCAGAAGTTATACCATCTACATTCCCAGAAAACCTCCCGCTCTCCTCGTTTGAGCAGATCCACGAATATCCCGTCGCAACCGCGACACAGAAAGCAGTGGAAGTGTACAAGAGACTTGTGGTGTGTCCTCGTCTTCATTTTGTCCATCCCTGTCTCTTTCGCTGACCTGATGATTGGCAGGAAGCGGACCCAGACGATCCACCTGACCTTGTTATTGGAGGTACGTTGTTCTTCGTCCGCTGTGCGTCCCCTACCTTAAATCAACTACTCCCCATTGCACAGCGGATACCGTCGTCTTTACGCATGCCCTGCCCGCGACGACGCTCGAGATGGAGACAGGCACGCGCCAGGAGTTACTAGAGAAACCGACCTCAAAGGCCGATAACCTGAGAATGTTGCTAGATCTGAATGGTGGTGTATGTGAAGTGGTTTCAGGGGTTTCGTTGGGTGCGCTTTTTTCTGTTTCTTTGTCTCCAGTTCAGGTCTACACTGTCAACTCTAATTTATATACGTACATTGCATGGGAACCAGAGACTGACTGATCGTCTGCGGTTAGTCTACCCGATCCTAACCGCTCCAGGTTACGCTATTCGGTGCGTATGGGTGCTATTCGTTTGACCTGCTCGCTCACTGACTACGTACGTGCACGTCACGCAAATAGAGAGTTCGACGAACGGAGTCTCGTCTATTTTGCAGAAAACCCTCGACATGTTCTCGAGGCCTATGTCGAGAACGGGGAAGGCATAGATCGCGCTGGCGGCTTTGCTGTGCAAGTACGTTTAACCTCTGTCTTCCCGCCTATCTATTTTGTGCTCCTGACCCAGCACATGGCTTGGTTGATACCCGGATTCACAGGGTCTAGGCGCACTTCTCATACGCAAGATTGACGGCGATTACAATAATGTCGTGGGGTTTCCTGGGACGGCACTCTTCAAGATGTTGGATATGTTGGTGGAGGACGACGACGATTTCTTGACAATCTGAGAGCATTTTGCAAACCTTTATGGGTACAATACCTTTGTGAATGTTTAACGAAGCTGGCTCTGCAGGATTGCTACAGAGTTGAACAGAGGTGGTCGCCCACTGTACATAAGATTGAGCGATACTCTGCTTTGAGTGTTGGACGCTGCGGTATGCGCTTGCCAATTCATTCCAATATGCGTGAAGAGGTACAGATGCCTCCTATGGACTGAGCTGGACAAAGCGGCCCATCTGCTTTCAATCTGTGTCGAGCCAGTCCTTTATATCCATTCAAATACGCAGTCTAATGTTGGACACTATTCCCAGAGTTGTGCTGAAACTTGGCTGACCCTCCCGGGAACTATAATCGGCGCTCGCGTGTCGGTAACCGTGCCAAGCACGTGAATAACAACTTCGGCGCCGAACCGGCGTCATCGATATTGCTAGTGAATAGTGGAGGGAAAGGAACGTCGCAGACAAGTACGACGGCTGGAGAACTTCCGCGCGTTATTCTGATGCGGGGAACCCGGTGGAGACCCCGGCTAATCGGGGGGCAATCAATGCCGGTCGACTATCATTTCAGCCTCTTCGTCAAGGTTAGAGCGCAGAAGGTGAGTAAGTACGCCCTAGTCATCTTCTGTCTGGGTACCGTCGTCCGAGCTAGTGGCTTACTTGTCTGCCAGACTATGGTCTTTGAAAATAGAGGCATAGTAACTCTTTTCTTGTTGCTCCCTTTGGGAAGACAGCAACCTTTAGTCCAGAATTGGCTGCATCACATAGGATCTTGTCGTATCTCTCCGCGTTTGTCCTATTATCGCATTCGTTACGCTCGGATAACCCTTCTATAATGACATGATTTCCCTAGCGACCAGGTAAGCGACAAAAAGATGTCTGAACTGCTCAATGTTCAAGCCGTCGTATTGGGGCTCATTGACGCAATCCGACCCCAATACGTCCTTGTAGTTGCGTCTCACCATTCTGCGGTCGTTTGTTGACGCTACTGGCCGTCCTATTTGCTTTCTCGTCGCAGCGGAAGTACAATTCCCGTCGCACTCGTGAGGGGTAACTTTATGCTAGATGGCTTGGTCATGCTAGCACTCATAGAATCTTTCGCACCCGAAACCCTCCTTGGCATGTATTTCACGACCGTGCTCTCGCTTCTTGGTTCTCCCTTGCTGTGACTCAATTCTTCTCCTGCGCGCCTGTCCGATACGTTCGACGCTACTGCTGGTGTTGGCTGTGCCTGTAACATTGTATAGAAAGTACGAGTTCTGTCACAGTTGGTGAAACAACATTTTCACGACATGAACACGGTTGCACGAACAGAAACACCGTTCCGGAAACAGATGAAGTTTTCTATTTCCACTTGGATCCTTGAAGTACGTGGATGTCGGCGTGACCACTCAAGTTGTTCGGGCCAGCAGGCCCCGGAAAAGAGCATTGACTGTACATTTTGTGATCAAGAGCAACCATGCAGCTTATGAGTCGCTCTGCCTTATCTCTCTCAGGGTGATCATGTCTACTTCGGTTCTACCTACGCTCGCGAAGCCATTTACACAGGCGGGTGCTGGTACGAGCGGCCTAATTTTCCGTTTGATTGGGGGATGTCCGGCAGCCAAAGTCACCAAGGTTTGTCTAGAATCAGAATGCGGCGCCACTGATGGGAATCCGTGGGTCAGAATGGTCACTATCTTGACACCTTCGGAGCGCCTTCCAGGCACCCGGGCACCTTAGAAAGGGCTAGCTTGGGTAATGGCTGAGTTCCATTTGCTGGTAGCAATGTGGAACCACTTTGAAGACGGGAAAGGGAGGTGTTATCGCATCACGGTATTGGCATAAGTCAATATTTTCAATGCTCTCAAACCAGACTTCAGTATTTGCAGATGCCTCTGTATTTCTACAACGCACTCAACGATGGAGCTAACACAGGCATTCTTGAAATCCTCCTCGGTTCTTGCGGGTTGCGCGTGTTAGGCGGCCCGCACACGAGGAGGGTACACTTCCATAACCTTGAACCGTACCAGCACCCAACATTATGTAAGTTGCGATTCTCTACTTCAGCTCGGTTTCATCAGCCTTCTGAAGCGTAGTCTCGTGAACATGTTTCCGATGGGATGCGCATGAACCGAATGCCACGATGAGGGAAGGGGTCACCTCAGGACTGTCAGTGTTGCACGGAAGTTCGAAGGATTCCGGGGTTAATGGGGCTCCTCTTTTATTGGTGTCGCTTCCGTGACTCGCTCAATATCTCCTCCAAGACTCCTTTGGTGGCCAAAGCCATGGGGCAAACCAACTCGAGCAAAACACAATGCTAAAGCTTGCTGTGTCGTGGTGCCGCGCGAATCTTGCGCATCCGCACCTGCCTGGGGTGGTATGAATCCTGATTGCAGTCCTCGCAAAATATGACTCGGTGTCAATACGAACGGAACCTTCTTCGTCCTAGCAGGGCGACTGCCTTTGCGAGTAGTCGCAGAAGCATTAGTACTGGTCACGACGAGTAAATCGCGCTTGGCGACGTCCAAGGCGGGACGAATGAGAGCGGATATGAAGGGTTTCAGTACTGCAGCTAATAAAGCAGAAGGGGCAAGATGTTGCTCCACAACTTCTTTCGACGCTAAGAAACCCGAGCTGGAATATTCGCATGGAAAGTGAGAGAGACAGATCTCCCCAACACTTTTTTGAACAGCTAGAATGAGCTCCGGCGGTGAGAGGGTTATTAAGTCGCGAGGCGAACACCGGAAAGCAGGAAACATGTATGGGGCAACATTGCTACCCTGCATTACATCCTCACTGCTGGCGGGTGACCGAGGACCATAAAGGACCCGCTCGAGTTCACCCCTAGGTGCAAAGGCTACACTTGAATCGATTAGGAAAAATTTTCCAAAATGCTCCTGATCGCGGCGTGGAACGACCAGGCATGTCCATTCGTGAGTGCCTTCCTCAAGCTTGGCTTCATACCCCGGGTGCAACCGCTTTTTAATACCACAAACGGGACATGGAGACTCGCCGACTACAGGTGTTCCTTCTTTCTCTTTTGCCTTCTTTTTCACCTCGATCAATGGCATCGCTAGGGAAGTTGGCCGCGGGAAGAGGGCCGTATCTTCCAGCCATGCGTACACGTCACCAACAGTCAGTGGAATATGCGAAGATGATGAAGTTGTAGCAGCGCATTCAGCGTAAAGACTATGCAACGTGCGCGCCCGTGCCCACTTGGTTTCCCGATCAATAAGAAACACCAAGTATCAGAGGTTTTTGGCGCACCTCGATAGCTTTCCGCTTCCCTGGCATCAGAGCCAGAAGGTGGCCTGGGCTTGGTACTAGCTTGTAAGGTACACGAATGTTGCTCCTTGGCTTCACATCTGAAAGAAGATAAACATTAAAGACGTCAGGATAAGAGGCGCACGCAGACCTTTCGCTGTCATCGGCACCCTCGAGAGTAAGGACCTCAGGATCCGTTCGTGAGCTACAACATTGAAAGTTGATTGGCACGGTAAGGTTATGGAGAGATTTCCTCACGAAATTCATTCGGGCCAGTGCTGGCTCGACCTCCAGGCAAGCCAAAGTGTGCAGTAAACGAATCGGCACCGAGTTGTCGATCGAGCGAGGGTAATGGCGATGGGGCTCCATTGGACACAGAGAGAAGAGTGACGTTACGGTCAACTTCAACATCGATCATCTCGTCAGAACCCAAGACTGAGGTGGCTGACTTAGAGGGATCAAGCTAGGGACGTGATGAGCACAACACAATCCAAGCCTTGAAAATCTAACATACGTCGACCCAGTGTTCAATCTCCAATCTCCCACCTCCGATCCATTCCAGGAATACCTTAGCTAGAAAGGGATCGTTCGCTGTGCCAATTACCGCAAAGGGTTGCCTATCCACGGTTAGCGGCACTGGTGACACAGTGGCAGGTGGAAAGACGGTGACACGAGTCAAGTAGGAAGCCAACGGCAGAGCCTACACAACAGTCACATAGGGGTGGAGATCGACGGGTGAGTGTACATACGTATGAAGGGGCTGTCACCGCAATCATCCATCGATACTGGTGTGGGGAATCAAGCTTCGTCTGACGGTCTGTACAGGAGGTAAGGTAACCGAACACTGTCCAGGAGAGACATGATTTTACCTTTAGTGAGGTAAAGACTGCGGTCTTCAACACGGACGCGGGCCGTAATGTGAAAACGAGATGCCAAGGTATTAGGCAGGAAACCGGCAACGTCTGTAGCCTCGGTCTTGGTTGTTGCATTTGCCTCCAACTCGATTGTACGGTCAAGCTCTGGCCGCGCTACACTTCGGTGGGGATAGTTCATCCGGAATTGTGGCCGTCGTCGTTCCGTACTAACAGATGGCATAGTGGCTTGTTGAGAGGGATGCTCATCAATACTGATTATGTCTACGTCTTGTTCCTCGTTGTGAACATGGATACACCGTCTCCTTGGAGCTCTACCAAGGAATGGTGCAAGCGACGGAGAGTCCGCATGAAGGCCCAGAGTACGGGAAAGAAGGGTGCTAGGGGTTGTAGCCGCATCCTGTGGAGTGAACTCAGCGTCAGGCGGGGAGACAAGTTGTCCCTCGACGCCGACTGCACGCTCGAAAAGTCTCCTAAGCCCGACTACGTTGCCGCCCCAAGGTACCTCCAAGCCTTCTTGTTGATACGTCTTGTAAGCGTCGTCATCGGGGGCAACAGGAACGGCACATGCCGTTATACACGCATCGTGACTGGCCCATTCAATACCATGTGCCAAACGTGCATGATTGAGGAGGCCTTGAAGAGTTGTGAACTGTGTACGAGAGCACGTTGGGCAAGCAAGGATCGCTAACTGATTCGCTTCTGTGTCATCGGAGGACAAACGTATGTAGAGTAGTTTCTTGGGTTGCGAGAGCTTCGGGACGCGAGATGCTCGTGTTTTCGATGCGCGCTGAAGCGGTGGCGGCAGCGACGGCGCAGAGACTAAGGGAGAGAATGAACGAGGACTCGTTTCCGGCTCCTCCGGGGCGGCGGTCTCGAATATAATGGATGAGGGCACTTCCAATGCTTCGAGGGCGTCGAGTGCGGCTTCCTGGAATTCATCAACTTCCGTCGCTGGTAGGGGCGCCTCAGTCTCTTCGTGACTCTTCAAAGAGTTGAGTAGGAGGGTGGCCCATTGAATACGACCCTCGATAGTCGATAGAAGGCGCTCTCGCAAGGCGACTTCAAGGTCTACTTCATCATAGAGTAGCTGATACGACCGAATGTCCGGTGACTCTGATGTTTCAGCGTGAGCACCCCACACGACCATCATTACAGCAACTGGACGTACCCAGGTCCGTCAAGGACTCGCTTCCAAAATCGCTAGACGACACGTCATAAGAAAGCCGCTGCCTCTTGCGGCTGCTGGGTTCAAGGCCTGTCTGACCTGTGATTGTCGAATAATTCATACGGTCCCATCAGTAAGTACCCTCTGGTGTCACCCAAACCATCAGCAGAAGGCGAGTGACTCTGAACAACCCACCTGTGTGTCACCATTCACGTTACATATTAGTAACAAAGATGTGACGCGATCTTCGTTACTAATTAGAGGGAGAATCTAATACTACGGTGCTGCAGCACTTGCTGCAGCACTCAGCACTGACTTAGTGGTGAGAAAACTACGAGCTAGATAGGGCAAGATTAGATCAGCTGATCCACTAGTAGATAAGAGCGCAGCATTATATAATCGTTGCGCAATCTGCCGAAACAAACTCCGGTACCGCCTCCCGACAACATCGCCTCTGCCCACTGTTTCCCACGATGTCAGGACTGTCGTGCTCGCTGTTGCCCACGACGAGCAACGTATCTCGCTTGATTATGGGCCAAATTTAATGCGGTTTTCTTTATATATTACTAGCACTGCACTATTAGCACGATAGAAAATGTTAATTAAGGTAAAAATGTAATACGGGGTACTATTGGGACACGGTCGAAAATCAACCACCCGGGCATTCCCGGAATTATAGTTCCGACGCGGGGCTGTGTCAGGTACAGTGTCCGACTCTAAGCGGAGTTTGTACTTATCTCTTATCGTCTTCCTCGCTGCTTGCAACGATGAGCACAACGCTGTGGCCGTCGTGCTGCTCGACGACTATGCCCCCTCGTTCCAATTGGTCGCCCGCATCAATTTTCACGCAACAGCCGGCCCCGTCAACGTCGTTTTCGCCCATGTAGCCGTGCGTCAACGATCTGCAGCGTAGAGCGAGTATGCGCTCTCTCGTTTCCTACGTTGCAATGGTGATACAGGTATGTCCCTTTTCATCGCGTTTTACTTCAACTCAGACTGTTCTCATAGCCGTGTCGCCCGTACCCATGCAGTACAAGAGGTTGCCGCCAGGCTCCTCGTCATCGATCCTACCGAAGTCGCTGAGGCCAGCATGTAAGTCGAGATTAGCTTTATTCCTTCCATACCCTTGCTTCGAAACTCACTGACTGTCGATAGGCCTGCGTCTAGCCCCACCCTCCGCTGCTACTATCGAACGATCCGCACCGCAGGTCAAGCACGTTGATGACGAGGCTAGTATGTAAGTCGCACGAGTTCTACTTCATGAGAAATCCTTCCGTACCATTACTTCGAACTCACTGAGCAACAGATTTGTGTTCGGATCCCCCCCTCCCCTCCCGCCCCCACCTGCGCTTCAACGATCTGCAGCGCAGATCAAGCACGTCGACGAGGTTATGATATGTAAGTCGGACGAGTTTCACTCCCGAAAAATCCTTCCGTATCATTGCTTCGAACTCACTGGGTGTCGATAGATCTACATCAGGCTCCCTCCCCCCCCATTTCCGTTCTTACTATTAGTCGTGCACGAACAATCTGTGCTGCTGATCCAACGCGTCGACGAGGAGATTATAATATGTAAGTCGGACGGGTTTTTCTCCTGAAAAATTCTTCCGTATCGTCGCTTCGAACTCACTGAGTGCCGATAGATCTACGTCTAGCTCTCCCTCTCCCCCTCCCCCGTTCCTACTATTAGCCGCGTACGAACGATCCGTGCTGCTGATCAAGCGCGTCAACGACGAGGCTAATGTGTAAGTCGGACGAGTTTCACTGATGAAAAATTCTTCCATACCATTGCTTCAAGCTCACAGAGCAACAGGCCCGCGCGTTCGGGTGCCCCTTCCTCCCGCTGCTACCCGCGCTTCAACGATCCGCGGGGCAGATCAAGCACGTCGATGACGAGGTTAATACGTAAGTCGCACGAGCTTTACTCTGGAAAAATCCTTCTGTACCTTAGCTTCGAACTCACTGAGCAATAGGGCTGTGTTCGCCCCCCCTCTCCTGCTCCCACCACGCTCCGACGACCTGCAGTGCAGATCAAGCATGTAGATGATAAGGGTGGGATGTAAGTAGGAAAGATCTACGGTCACTCGTCCACACGGCAACTCAGGCGTCGTGAAATCAAAATTCAGTTCTAACCTTCCACCACGGACGTTCGGCGCCAGTCTGCGCATTGTAGTATGTCTATTAATGTCTTGGTTTCCGTCTATCATGGTTGCCTGACCGGTCGTCCAAATACTAGATGCTTTACCTGTTCGCCAGCGCTACCCGGCCCTGCCTAGGTGTATGATCATCATGTCATGCCGTCATGAGGCACTCGTATCACGACATTGTACCGGTGAAGTGCCTACATAGCCACATGATATATGTATATAACGCTGCGATTTTTTTTTTTTCAGATTGCTTACAGACCACGATGAAGAATAAACGGCGGACGGCGTCGAATCGCGTTAGAATGAGTGTTTTATCATCACCCTGACCGTTCGTCCGAATACTAGATGCTTTACCTGTTCGTTAGCGCTACCCAGCTCTGTCTAGGTGTGTGATCATCATGTCATTCCTGCAAAATCCTTCCGTACCACGGCTTTGAACTTACTTGAGCAACAGAGCCGCGCTCTGGCCTCCCCCCTCCTTCCCGCTTCTGCTCATCTACAAATGTTAGGCTACAAGTGTTAGGCGTCAGAGTGGCCGGCCATTTCACGCTTAATGGTCACCTCTTCCCTGTATAGTACGTGACAGGACTTGCTGAGCACTCAAAGAATTCAAAAACCGTAGGAAGCGGATGCTGTAATTCGTCCAGTTTGCAGATAGGCTTGTGCATCAAACGATCTGCTGCGCAGATAGGTATGTGGATGCTGACGGCAGTGTCAACTGATTTACGTTCAACTTCCCCCAATGTCCACACGCCATTTAGTCTCGTCTGTCGTTCCTCGGCTACCTGCCGTTCTGTGGGTCCTCTGTAGCGTACCGTAGGTATTGTTGTGCTTACAGTAGAACGTTAACCTTGCTACGGAATCACGTTGTTAATTGTATTGGAAGTTCTTCTAGCCAAAGTAACTGATAACTAATTCCAATAACATTCTGCACTCAGTCCGAGTTTGAGTCAGCACTTGTAGCTGAGCATACAGAACTAGTTCTAACATGTGTGGTTGAAGCCTTTATTGTGCGAGTGCGACGAGGCTGGTAAACTGTTTCCCCTCGTGCCTGACGCTCCTTGTTGTGGATGACCCTTGCCCTAAGTTCTTCATCTGTCAGTCTAACCCATTTGCAAGTCTCTGAATTCAGGGCATCAAGTAGCTTCTCCACCTCTGCCCGGCCACCAATCTTTGAAGGGTTCCGCACTGCACCTGAAAATGGCCAGCCTGTCAGCATAACACCATAGCGCTCAACAATTTGATGCTCGTAGTTAGTATAATTCATTTTGACGTTAGTTGACACTTTCTTCTTCGTCAGTAAGTAGTCTGTGACATATGCATTTCATAAGATTATAATATATGAAAACTATGGGTAAAGACCCACCAAGTTCCTCCTGAATGAGGGCACGGCACTCGCTGATTAGTTTGTTGAGAGGGCGTTGGTACTTAGTCGTGTTGGGCATGTCTTGACATTTAAAAAATAGATTTATACATATAAAACTCAATGACAAGCAAGGGAGACATACCAAGTCCACTGACGACCCAAGACTCGAGACGAAGTGCTAGGCGACGCGGTTCAATGTCCAGAACAGTCCGAACAAAATTCTCTGCTTTTTGGGTGAAAAAAACCTTCGGCTCCGAGAGGTCTTCGACTGTTCCTCGGACAGCTATATAAAATCCTTCTAATCCGGTTTGCGCACACAGGGCAGTCCACTGGCATTCCAATCATAGTGTGAAAACGTTACAGAAAAAAATAACCTTACCTCCCGGTCCATGTTTGCAAAAGCAGCAGAGACAGTGTGGCTGACGGCCTTGGGGTTTGAACACGCGATCACGACCTTCGTATCTCGAGCAACCTGGACTTCGGCATTATAAGCCTCTTGCTGCGCCGGTGTCAAGTTCTTGTAGGCAACTAGTAAATCGTCTTTGTTTTGTGCCACAAATTGCGTGAGTTTGACACGATCACCTCGGTCGCGGCCTGTGGAAGAAAATAATGACTAAAAGTGATAATATTCGATGGTGAGCTGGATCTCTACCGGCATTAACCTCGCGAAGCTTTGCTCTGATGAACGCATTCCACGAGTTGATGCGTCGGCGGTCACGGAGGTTCTGACCCATTAGGAGCTGGACGCGAGTCCACTTAAGAGACCTGGAAGCGCAGAAGAATAAGTTTAGGCGGCAAAGAGTCGAAGTGCACATACCGTCCATGAGTCTGAGCGATGTCCCTCGCCTCTTGGGCATAAGCCCCCCGCGCGCTAGCAATATCACTGGCAAGTTTCATTTGCCTAGCGCGACGCTCCTCCTTTTGACCGCTGCTGAGCTTAGGACGTACACGCTTACCATGTAGAGTAGTTGTGCGAGCCATCTCAGTGAAATGCCGGACTGAAAATGTAAAACCACACCATTTTATATCCTGGATGGAGGGGAAGGCACACCATAAATTAGGCGAGAGTCGAGACCAATGATATTACAGTAATCTATTCTGTTTTGCTGTGGGCTAGTGGTCAGGGTGGTGCAAAACCTGACCAGGCACGAATATATAGGCTTACCTGAGTAACATTTACCTCGGGCCAGAGGATGCAGAGCCAACGCAACTTGCGAGTGGTGCTATGCATCGGAGCCGAGCAGAGGAGTGGTTACGGCCAATCCAAGATCACTGGCGTCATCCGGCATCTGCCCGCTAGAAATAGCTATGGTATGTAGGCTGTCAGTTGCGCGCCGTGTCTGACACCGGCAGTTTTTACATCAGCCACACATCCCGGTTCACTAGACACTGGAATGGGTTCGATGTTCAGTATCTGCGGTGGGGGACGAAGTACCTCTCGGGACGCACCTTTCCCCGCGAGAGGGGGAGCGTTAGTTGGTAGAGATAGGCGTGATAATCCCTCTTCACGAGATACCTTGAGGGACCAACGAAGTCGACTCGCCGTCCGTTCTTGGGGCCCAACGACAGCCACTGGCCTTCTATCACAAGCCACCCAGCACGTCTCAAATCCCGCAAGCCGCTCGAGGTGCAGCGATAGCTCTTCAATGTTGCTTCGGTAGCCATTCCCTGCCTGCGATAGGCCGGTTGGCTGTATTGCTCACGGACTTGCGAACGAACAACAGAAGACACGGGCAACAACCGCCTCCAGCCTGCATTGAGACTCGTTGGTGTCAATTCCCCTGTGAGTTGTAGAGTTAGATGTCATCCCCAGTGCGTCAGAGAGAATAACTACGTACATTACTCGGCGAGGTCTCGCAGGCGTGACTCCAGCCTTGTCGGCTGCATTGCTCACGGACTCGTGGACTCACAGCATAAAACATGCATAATAACGGCTACCACGATGCAGCGAAACTCCCGAGGCTGGGACGTTTCCCCTCTCAACTCCAAACGCGTTAGCTGTAGATGTCAGTCTCGAATTCTTCTACAGCCGTACCACCCAGTAGCATTAGGCGCTACCCTCTGGATGCGTTAGTGTGAAGGATCACTTGGAAAGATGGAAGAGGAGTGGCGCAGCAAGTGAGACGGGCTTGTGTATCAACGAATTCAGTAGATAGTTTCAATGGTAAATTAACCAACTGACCGCCGAATTTCGTCACCTGCCGGTAGTGCTCGTTTTGACCGCGAGATGCTGGATGTCGATGAGTCTGAGTTCAGAGGTATCAGTAATGCACTGGTGGTGCGAGGAAACATGTTGATTACCCATGACAAGCCTTGTCAGATTTTCATGAGGTTGCACTATATCGAACTGCTCTCATTGTGGTGGACGCTTTGGTGCCATTCCATCCCGACCTGTGTGAGCTGAGCGGCGGTCAAAAAGACGTCGACAGGATGGCGGTTTGAGGAAAAACATGTCGATGTGATAAGTCTTGTTGCAAGTTTGAGGAGAATGCACTGATAAGCCTCGTGGCAATCCTCGTGTCGTGCTTCATCGATGCAGCGGACCGGCCTCGGTGTTATTCACGTTGGCGGTTTGAGGAAAACGTGTTGATTGCTTATGATAAGCCTCGTGTCATGTTTCATCGATGCAACGGATGCTTCGGCGCCATTCTATCATGAGTGGGATGAGCCGGGAGTGGCGTTCAAATAATGATAATATTAGCATGTGTAGTGAATGTTTGTATGATTGTAACTTAGAACTACATGATATTCTATGTAATCCCGCCAGCTAGGTCCCACTGTAGTCGAATGCACGTCCATACGAGTTGGTGGAATCCTTGCAAGAGTAAGATGCTCGATCATGGACGCTTTAGAGCCACTCTATCCCGAATTGAGTAGCCATGAACATCAGCACGATGGGGCACCATGCCGTCGCAGATGTTCGTATGATTGTATTGTAGAACTCCCTCTCGCAATTCCTTACTGACGAAACACAACAAAAGTTGCATTATAGTAGTGTACTAGACATGTCATCTAATACTGTGGTACCCGATCCAACGTATCTCCAAGACGGAAAGCTTCGCCGTCGTCGTCGTCGCTATCGTCCTCTTCGTATTCGTCGCCAGTTCCATCGCCCGTGACTCGCGGTTGGTATCCAATAGGTCTACAACCCGTATAACCGGGCATCTCGTATATCTTCTGCAACTGTGCGCGATGAAAATCATTGACACGAACTCTTTCAGCGTACATTGACTCCATCTCAAAGGCGAGCTCCGACGACCCCGAATCCCGAAATCCTTGTGCAGCGACCTTCATCCGCTCACCATCGAAATCGAGCCATGCTTGAAGTCTTCGAATCTCGACATTGAGTCGAGTAATCTCCTCTTGTGATCGCTGAAGCTTGTAGTACTTCATCATCATCTCACGATTATCCGGTAAGGCCCATGGCTTCTCCAGTATCTCGTAGTGTGAATGTTTCAAAAGCGAAAATTCTCCTAGCAGGCTGTAGCCGATCACTTCCGCATAGTCAAGCTTAGGGCGCGGTGGACGTTGACGAGGTGCTAATTTATTATATCGCTCGAGAGCGGCGCGGATGGCAGCCGAACGCCTGCTAATTGCTTTAGAAATGTGCTTACGCATCTTATAGCCTACACGCAGTTCAGCAATTTATGTTACCCGTTCGTTTGCACATACCCGTTTTCGCGAGGTTGGCCTTTGAGAGTTCAAACATTCGCTGCACAACCAAACCTTCAAGTTCCTCTACCGCGCGAATGAAGGCACGGTGCTTCGTGTATTCGCGGGCATTGATGTACTCACGGTGCAGAGGAGTCCAGCGGTCGGTGATGTTGTGCTGGCGTTCGAAGTTGGCCACGACGTTCAGCTGCAGCTGATACTTCCGGAGTGCGGAAGCATACTCGGCATTGATAGCGTTCGTCCCTTGCCGAGCGCTTTCGTTAAGGCCTGCTGTTGAAGTAAATTCAGCGGGTGTATAGGTAAGATACGGAACCTGGGTGACGCTGCCATAAGTTGCTCTATACGATGCGTCAGGGTCAGTTGCGCAGGAGGGAGATGCTGTTACATACTCTGCGAAGTTCAATTTTTCTAGCAGTTCAACATACTGCGTCGCGATCGAGGTAGCGTCTGACTCCCCCGCACATCGCTTCAAGTATTCAAGTTCCTCTCGATGCCAGGACTCGAAATCGTCGTCAGTGATGTCCTTACTGCGCTTGAATCGCTCTAGTTCCGCCAGGTGGGTTTGGATAATATACAGCGCCTGCTTGTAATTATTGTAGAGGAATCGACCTGCCGGAAGAAATCTAAATCATATTGGATCATGACTCGGCACAAACCTTACTTAGCTCGAGATATTTATCCGAATCCCATTGGCTGAAATGGAGATCTAAGAATTGTTTCCAATGGAACTCTGATGCGTGACGTATGAGTGGTGCCATATTATTAGAACTTGAGAATATGTGCTCGCAGGTTTCTAAGTCTTCGTTGCCGAATCCTACCTGATAAAGTGGGTGATTCTCCAGTTGACACAAACGATTGTGGGCGAATCCGTGGAAGGCGTTGACCACTACCTTCAGCCGTTTTTCCTGCACCTCGTTTCCGAGTGAGCTTGAGGCGATCGTCTTCTTAGACGCACAGCCCACATCATGCCCAACAGCTTGGTCTTCCCCACAAACGTCGAGCAACCGACTAACAGCCGCCAATCCATACTTCGCGCTATGAGCGACGTGAGCACCTGAATAACAAATTGATGAGTCACGTACAGTTCTCCACTTCGTTTCATTTCCGCGATACACTCTACGAAGCCGTGACGGCAGGCCATTACAAAGATACCGGTTTGTTCGAATACTTGAATTTGATTTTCTTCGATGGCCTTTGCAGCGGTCCAGTTGTCAGTGCAAGTAGTAAACCGCTTTTCTCTGGCAGCCTCGCCTGGCCTATCCCGCACTTCGTCCTTAAACCTCTCCACCTCAGTGTGAGGAATGAAATAATCGCTGTGAAATAATCGGGAGTCTGCAGATCCTGACCCATCCAAGCGCTTGGCAGATTGATTGCCATCCATACTGTGTAGCCGCGCAGGGCTCAACGGAGGTTCATCAGGTTGCTGTAATGGCTGTTAGGCGCATGGCGGACTCCAAAGAACTGCTCTAACCTCGAATGCACACGCTGGGCAAGCCCCACGTAATTTCCACGCAGGTCCATCACGGCCCAGAGCCTGCTTAAGTAATGTATGCACAGATCGGAGGATATTAAGATAAACGTCGAACGCGGCAGAGAGTTGAGCGCGGAGGTGGTGAGAATACGTGATCTAGAATACAGATTAGATTGAACCTTGTACGACCATAACCCACTTACGTTTTGCAAGGCACAAAGCACCTTCATCATTGCTTGAAGACTAAACGACAACTGGCGGCGTCGTATCTGGTGGTACAGCTCAAGGCATTCTAACCTGATTGCAATGCGAGGTTGGGAAGGCGAACACCCGAGTAACCCTACGCGTAGTAAGGCCGCGTTTGCGCTCTCATCAGCTTTCTGGATCACGTTAACATGCCGCTCGTACTCTAGACTGTCAGTACTAGAGCACCCTACCATTAGTTAATTATTGCTTACTTACGAAAGACACCGATGACATCTACGTGAAAGACGTGGTCGCCAGCCAGCTCCTCGGGTCCATTATGCTTCCATGCCAGATAGCGATCCACCAGGGTCGGCAACTGTGCTTGCCATGCTTGATGGGCATGTCTATTGCGCTGTGCACGAGGGCGCGTATCATGGCGGCGATGGGACCGGGGTTGACTGTATAGATTTTAGAGAAAGTTTCAGGGTATATTGGCCAAGGCGAGATCGAACGCACGAATGCATGAATGGCTGAAAATATTTCGAGTACACCGGATGGGCATCGTCGAGCTCGTCGTCGAGCTCGTCATCGTTATCTTCGTCCAGTGGTGGTAGTCCAATGGTGCCCCGATCACCGTCGCTGTAATCCAGACCACCGTTTGAGCCGCAGTCAAGGTCATCTGTATCACCAATCTCCATGCATGCTTCTGCCAGACGTGCTCGCATGGACCGGGTATTGGCTAACTAATCTTCGGCAAGAAGTAAGAACAAAGTTGAGATAGCGTACCTCGTGCCTCCTCCTGTTGCTTTTCTCGCACTAGCCTTGCCCTCCGAATTTGCGAGATTGACGCGGTGCTCGTAGTGAGAGAGAGCGATGATGATAAAACACTCATTCTAACGCGATTCGACGTCGTCCACCGTTTACTCTTCATCGTGGTCTGTAAGCAATCTGAAAAAAAAAAAGAAAAAAAAAAAATCGCAGTGTTATATACATATATCATGTGGCTATGTAGGCACTTCACCGGTACAATGTCGTGATAAGAATGCCTCATGACGGCATGACATGATGATCATACACCTAGGCAGGGCTGGGTAGCGCTGACGAACAGGTAAAGCATCTAGTATTCGGACGACCGGTCAGGCAACCATAATAGACGGAAACCAAGGCATTAATAGACATACTACAATGCGCAGACTGGCGCCGAACGTCCGTGGTGGAAGGTTAGAACTGAATTTTGATTTCACGACGCCTGAGTTGCCATGTGGACGAGTGACCGTAGATCTTTCCTACTTACATCCCACCCTTGTCGTCTACATGCTTGATCTGCGCTGCAGGTCGTTGGAGCGTGGATGGGAGCGGGAGAGGGGGGGGGGGGCGAACACAGCCCTATTGCTCAGTGAGTTCGAAGCTAAGGTACGGAAGGATTTTTCAAGAGTAAAGCTAGTGCGACTTACGTATTAACCTCGTCGTTGACATGCTTGATCTGTCCCGCAGATCGTTGAAGCGCGGGTAGCAACGGGAGGAGGGGGCACCCGAACGCGGGCCTGTTGCTCTGTGAGCTTGAAGCAATGGTATGGAAGAATATTTCATGAGTGAAACTCGTCCGACTTACACGTTAGCCTCATCGTTGACGCACTTGATCAGCGGCACGGATCGCTCGTACGCGGCTAATAGTAGGAACGGAGGATGGGGAGAGGGGGGGGGGCTAGACGTAGATCTATCGGCACTCAGTGAGTTCGAAGCGACGATACGGAAGGATTTTTCAGGAGTAAAACTCGTCCGACTTACACATTATAATCTCCTCGTCGATGCGTTGGATCAGCGGCAGATTGTTCGTGCACGACTAATAGTAAGAACGGGGAGGGGGGGGAGGGAGCCTGATGTAGATCTATCGACACCCAGTGAGTTCGAAGCAATGATACGGAAGGATTTTTCGGGAGTGAAACTCGTCCGACTTACATATCAGAACCTCGTCGTCGACGTGCTTGATCTGCGCTGCAGATCGTTGAAGCGCGGGTGGGGGCGGGAGTGGGGGGAGATCCGAACACAAACCTGTTACTCAGTGAGTTCGAAGCAATGGTACGGAGGGATTTCTCATGAAGTAAAACTCGTGCGACTTACATACTAGCCTCGTCGTCAACGTGCTTGACCTGCGGCACAGATCGTTCAATAGTAGCAGCGGAGGGTGGGGCTAGACGCAGGCCTATCGACAGTCAGTGAGTTTCGAAGCAAGGGTATGGAAGGAATAAAGCTAATCTCGACTTACATGCTGGCCTCAGCGACTTCGGTAGGATCGATGACGAGGAGCCTGGCGGCAACCTCTTGTACTGCATGGGTACGGGCGACACGGCTATGAGAACAGTCTGAGTTGAAGTAAAACGCGATGAAAAGGGACATACCTGTATCACCATTGCAACGTAGGAAACGAGAGAGCGTGTACTCGCTCTACGCTGCAGATCGTTGACGCACGGCTACATGGGCGAAAACGACGTTGACGGGGCCGGCTGTTGCGTGAAAATCGATGCGGGCGACCAATTGGAACGAGGGGGCATAGTCGTCGAGCAGCACGATGGCCACAGCGTTGTGCTCATCGTTGCAAGCAGCGAGGAAGACGATAAGAGATAAGTACAAACTCCGCTTAGAGTCGGACACTGTACCTGACACAGCCCCGCGTCGGAACTATAATTCCGGGAATGCCCGGGTGGTTGATTTTCGACCGTGTCCCAATAGTACCCCGTATTACATTTTTACCTTAATTAACATTTTCTATCGTGCTAATAGTGCAGTGCTAGTAATATATAAAGAAAACCGCATTAAATTTGGCCCATAATCAAGCGAGATACGTTGCTCGTCGTGGGCAACAGCGAGCACGACAGTCCTGACATCGTGGGAAACAGTGGGCAGAGGCGATGTTGTCGGGAGGCAGTACCGGAGTTTGTTTCGGCAGATTGCGCAACGATTATATAATGCTGCGCTCTTATCTACTAGTGGATCAGCTGATCTAATCTTGCCCTATCTAGCTCGTAGTTTTCTCACCACTAAGTCAGTGCTGAGTGCTGCAGCAAGTGCTGCAGCACCGTAGTATTAGATTCTCCCTCTAATTAGTAACGAAGATCGCGTCACATCTTTGTTACTAATATGTAACGTGAATGGTGACACACAGGTGGAACAACCGCCGGATATAACGACCCCCTTGCCAGGGGTGGGAACGTACATTAGGTTTACATACAACAAAGCGTAGAATAAAACAAGTAGATAAACCATGATCATAGAATGGATGATGTATAATACCCAGTACCACTCGGAAGCGTACTTATCTAGGTACGGGAATCTGTACTCTTCAACTCCCGCTCACTGTTCAGGAAGACCCAGTCGCATAAACACGTCCCAAGGCAATCTCTTGGAACCTGTGCGAGATGTTATATACATGATATCACTCGAGGCTGGGTGCCACTTACAAATCG
Organism: Pisolithus thermaeus; assembly: GCA_024663475.1. Taxonomy (NCBI): domain Eukaryota; kingdom Fungi; phylum Basidiomycota; class Agaricomycetes; order Boletales; family Pisolithaceae; genus Pisolithus; species Pisolithus thermaeus. The sequence goes on from JANFAF010000111.1 coordinate 54,681, forward strand.
TACAACGACAATGCACCTGCAGCTGCGACACCTCGCAAGATATTCGCGCCAGCGCCATCTGAGGCACATGCGTCAGTAACAACTTCTGCATAGTGCATGCTTCACAAAACATACTAAAGAGAGCCTTTGCCCCTTCTTTCGCAACAATCTGTCTTCCGGCGTCGATAAACGACTTGTAGCGGACCTAAATACGCAAAAGAGAGGTCGGAAGTTAATGTGAGTAGCAAGTATCTCAAGCGAGAGATGCTCACCTTCTCTCCACTTGTCATCATCATCCGACGTCTAATGGTGTCCATAGGGTAGGAAGCTAAAGCTGCTCCCTGAGTGATCATTCAAGCCGTCTCGCTACTCAGACCAAGTAAAATACAGACCGTCGTACACATCCAACCCACTGCGAAGGACGCCAAAAAGTTGCCTTTCAAGGGACCCACGAGTACGGTGTCTTTGACCGTATCATAGCCACCGAAGCTTGTGCGCTACGCCTCAGTAGTCAATACACATGGGAAACAAACTTACTATAGGCCACGGTATACGATGATGCCGAGGACACTGGGAACGAATCCTCGGTACAATCCCACGATTCCATCAGTACGCAAGGTTTGTCGATATACATCAATTAGGCCAGTGTATTGACGTTGTCCCCCCTTCCCAACATTTTTCAGGTCGGCGGAGAGTCGAGTTCTAGCGCTGGAGAGAATGTCAGACTTGTTCAAGGCGTCGAGACAAAGGCGAATTCAGAAGAGACATACTAATCCAGTGAATAGACGAAGAGCGAGCTTGATGCTCCTGCAGCGGCACCGCTGGCAACATTCCCTGTACGGGACGACGTCACTATGCAGGTTTTTATGTCTTGCTACGAGTCGCACCGAAGACCCACAGACCAAACCCATCAGATTTCTTGTATCCCAGTTTCCGTTTGAAGTCATCCTTGAACGCGAAGTTCAAGGCCTGCGTGGGAAAGTACCTGATTACGTTGGTACCGTTCCCTCTCCAGACTAAACAACTGAGTGCGAGATCGTGAGCGGAACCAAAATCATCGCGTACGGCTAGCTAGCCCTTCTTCTGCATAAGTTCTCTTGAAGCAGTCCAGAATACCCTTATAGGGAGAATTTAGGCGGCCAGCCGCTATCATTGCACCCTGGTTCTGTATTAGTAGCTTGACACGCTCGATGGGGGCGGCTGCGGTCTTCGAAATACTCGCAGCGACTCCACCCATCAGGAAGTCGGCTGGATAGCCTTCAGGAAGCGTCACCGGATCGCAGAAGTAGTAGACTCACCGAGGAAGGTGCCAGACTGCGTCGAAGCTTTTTGATCAGACATGGATAACGAAATAGCGGATCACTTGGTGACTGAGTGGGGAGGTAGCGAATGTGAGTACTGTCGAGCCGCCACTACATTTTAATATGCAGGGCTAAAAGACCATAGGGAACTGTCGGGACCGCATGGAGGTATGCAGCACAGCTGTCAACGAGCAGACTCTTTGAAGAATGCCGTTGGCCTCAGTTGCTGACGCACGCCGCACGGCATGTTTGATGCACTACAGCTGATAGCTGTGGTCTTCCTCGGAGCGCCAAGGGATCATCTGACCCACTGAGAGCTACCAGTCAGTACCGTTCTGATCCGGTCATCGCGATGCTCGATGGGGGCTCATGCACATGCTCGTACAATGTATCCCAGATTTGAAAACGCACCGATATTTGAATGCTTGATGTTTCCAATTGTCCACAAATAAAAAAAAAAGTACGCACGGCAGTCGTATTGAAACCTACACGTGTGGTATGGCCCAGACTTAGAACATTGCAGAACACGCAGAAGAATCCCCACCGGTGACCGATGCACATGTGAGATCCGCATTCCGGGCATCAGATGAGCGGCGGAATCCGGATGAGCACGCGACATTGTTCAAGTCACGCCGCATCATCGTCACACACGCGTTTTGTCACGCGTCACGTGCGTTTGGTGCTCGTGATCGTCATACAACACACCCAACTGTGCTATTTCCTGGTTGCATCGAACCTCTGGGGCGACCGTCATTTTATCATGGGTATCAAAGGCCTGACTGCACTCATCTCGGAGCATGCGCCCAAAGCGATCATAGAACACGATATCAAAACGCTCTTTGGTCGCAAAGTTGCCATTGACGCGTCGATGTCCATCTACCAATTTCTCATCGCCGTCCGACAGAAGGACGGAGAATTGTTGACAAATGACGCCGGTGAAACAACCAGCCACCTTATGGGGTTCTTCTACAGGACTATTAGGATTGCCGAGAATGGCATCAAGCCGGCATATATATTCGATGGGCGGCCTCCGGAATTGAAGGCTGGAGTGGTGGGTGGTATAGCCATGTGAAAATATCAATGTGCCGACCGTCTTCAGCTGTCTAAACGATTAGAGAGGAGAGAGGAAGCGAAGGCTGAGGGCGAGGAAGCCAAGGAAACGGGGACGGCGGAGGACGTAGACAGGTTTACCAGACGGACGGTCAAAGTCACCAGAGAACATAACGAGGAGTGTCAAAAGCTCCTCAGGTTGATGGGCATCCCTGTGGTCATCGTAAGCTTCCACTTGACTAGTAACTAAGCGTCCATCGAGGAATGTTTGTTGCAGGCACCCTCAGAAGCGGAGGCGCAATGCGCGGAACTAGCAAGAGGCGGAAAGGTCCGTTTGCGGATCCAACATTATATTTACTGGCTTACTGAATAATCATCGAGGTTTATGCAGCTGGCTCGGAGGACATGGATACTCTAACATTCAACACTCCTATCCTATTCCGCCACCTTACCTTTTCTGAAGCTAAAAAAGCGCCCATATCCGAAATTTCACTTCAAAAGGTGCTCGAAGGACTACAGATGAGCATGTCACAAGTGCGCATTTCGTTTTTCATTCATGCTTCTTGGCGAGGCGTTGACCTCGAGGTGAGAACAGTTCATTGATCTGTGTATCTTGCTGGGTTGCGATTACTTGGAGCCTATACGAGGGATCGGTCCGAAGAACGCATTGAAGTTGATAAGGGAATTTGGTGGACTAAAAGGCGTTGTCGAGCACCTGCGAGAAAGGTACGCACTCAAGTTACCTGGGGTCCGGCGTTGATAACCTCCCCCCCTACTGTTTTCAGACAAGCTGAGAGAGAAGAAAAGGAAGCTGATGCCGAGGAGGGAACAAAGAAGAAGAAAGGCGGCATTCACGTCCCGGAAGACTGGCCATGGGAAGAGGCGAAGAAATTATTTGAAAATCCAGACGTCATACCGGCCTCGGAAGTGGAGGTATTAATTCCGCTGGGAGTTATCCATGTGATACGCTAATTCCATTGTTGCAGCTCGAATGGAAGAATCCGGACATCGAGGGTTTGGTGCAGTTCCTGGTGACCGAAAAGGGGTTCAAGTCCGTACACGAATTTCGTTGTCCATTATTATCCTAACGCCCCTTGCAGTGAGGAGCGCGTTCGGAAAGGAGCGGAAAAACTTCAGAAATGTCTTAGCTCCAAACAACAAGGGCGTCTCGACGGCTTTTTCGCTGCTAAACCCAAGGAAGCGGCGGATGAAAAGTCAGTCAAGGGTCGGGGAAAGGATACCAAGGGTCAGACTAAGGCTGCTGAGGGCAAGGGGAAAAGTTCAAAGACAGCGACGAAACGCAAGGCCGAAGAAAAAGCAGAATCGTCGGCGAGCAAAAAGACCAAGAACAAGAAGTAGTTCATTCTTAGTGCTGATACATTCATGATATCCATGTATCACTATTCTGCATTTGTACGTTACTTATCTATTTACACTTCTCGTCACGTCCACTAGCTTTTGGTCACCTGGTATTTAGTCGTTTGTCCCTTGGTAGAGGTGTAATAACGATTAATTTTGCATCAAGCCAGATAGGTGGAAATTGAATCATCACAGTCATGAAGAGACGTTTGGGTCATGAAGAGCGTAAGTACAGGTCTGGTTCATGAAGTCGTCGAGATTAACGTTTTCCCAGGTAAGAGGATGGCGAAACCGGGCAAGCGGTATTTCACAAACCCTGAGAGTCGGAGAAAATTTCAAGTAGAGATCCCTTATCAGTGATGGGCAGCTCCGGCATGGCTACATTGTGGATCAATGGTGCTAATCCTTCGTGCTGGCTGAAGTGAATGTCGAAGACACCGCTTGTCGGAGCACGCGAAAGCCCTGCATCTAGAGTCAGATGCTGAGGACAATCGATTTGTTTTGTCTGAGAGCTCGGCAGTGATCCCTAATGAACGCCGCCCGCGAGGTCCGGACTCAGAGGTGGTGAAAGCGCCGGCGCGTCGAATTTGAGTTTGAGAGACGTCCTGCGTTCTGGAGCGGCAACTGTTCGAGGAAGCACGACCACTAGCTCGCCAGTTAATACCCTTGCTTTGATGAGAAGCAATGTCGTCGACCCGTGGACGATCAGGATGCAACTGTACTTTGTGCCCGGCGGTTACGGAAGGGGGTCGAATTTGAGATGTGATACACGACCTCGGAAAACTAAAGGATGCTTTGGAAGGTGTGCGTGAACGCTGTAGTCCGATGCCTGAATTGGTACTCGCCCGTCTCGGCGGAAGCGGAGGAGTGTTCTCATCGGCTTCCGCGCTACGCATTGTCGAAGGCTTGTTCTGGTTCGAATATGGGCACACCGACAGAACACTGGCACGGCTCGCAGGGAGCGCACCTGTTCGCGTGCCGGGTATAGGCTCCCGCGGCGTAAGGGGGGTTTCTGGAGGCGAAGCAGACGAATCGCGTGGCCGACGACACGCAGCACATCCACTCCGGTATTCGGAGCTGCTAGTTTGTCCATGTGGTCGGGGGCTGATTGGACAGAGGCTGATTGGGAGACTCGATGTTACTTTGTGTTTCAGACTGGAAGAAGAAATATTTGCTAGCCTTGGCCATGGTATATCTTCACTCCGGATAAGAGCTGTCGTCTCAAGTGGCTTGGAGTTTGCCTCCGTGGTCTGCTCAACATGAACTCCCTCGATGTTTCGGTGAGGGGAACCGGTTGACGCCTCGTTGATATCGCCAGAAGCTGCTTCGTGCGGTATACCTTGGTGTCGAATGCCGGCCAATTCTAGGGCCAACGTACGAAGCTCCTGCGAGGCGTACCTAATCTTTTCGTCCAGAATCCTCCATGGTCGGAGTATGGATAAAACCCGAGGCATTATGGACGAGGCCAAGTCATCCATGACGCTACTACCCTGAACGGCGCGACATATTCCAAACAAGAGTTCTGACGGGATTGGTGCGGCACATAATCTGCGTTCCAGGCCAGCAGAGAGGACCTTTAGTACGCGATCCACCACATTGCCAGATTCAGTTGGAAGCTCATTAGCACCGAGGTGAAGACGGACACCGGATACAGCATGCGAGTTTGCGCATGCCCCTAACAATGGGAATGTGATATGATTCTCCATCGACGACTAGAAGGCGGTAAGCACATAATCATTGGCCGAGTTCAACAGTCCGTCTTAACGACTGATCTCACCTCTCAGGTGGCGGTTACGCAGAGTATCTCGAAGTTGTCCAACTGTACAGTTCAGCAACCCCGTGGTCTGCGGTTACTTAGCAGTGTTTGCGTGCTAGACTTCGAGGCGTTTGCCTGCCAGTTTCTCGTCACAGTGCTTCGACCTCTCCTCGTCTCGACTATGGGTCCTAGATCTTCGGGAAGCTGGCCGATAAGAAATGATATCCGTTTGTACCTGCAAAACAAGTAGATTGGCACCACTGATCTCGTCAGGGTGAGATTTGTACACATACCTCCTGGGTCGGGTGGGCACGCGTTCTTGCATGAAGGCCTACCTGCAGAGCTATCGACAGCATTCTTTTTTTTATGTAAGTACGCGAGGCGTCGGTACTTCTGGTGGATTGGTCCGGGTCCGAATCGCGAGCGCTCATGCACAACTTTTCGGAGTCGTCGGCTGCAAAGGTTAAGTTAGCATCCTCTGCCAGCAAAATGACAAATGCCAAGTCAGCACATCGGTTGAGCTTGCGGCTGCCGATTACTCTCAAGTTGAACGAGAGTTGGAATTCCAGTTGGGTTGCGGGGATCAGCTGCTACGGTACTGCAACAATGTCAACTTCAGATTTCTTCTAACTATGGACACGGAAACACGAGCGGAAGCATTTTTGAGTTTGAGTTCGATCGTTGAGTATCGTGCACGTGACCTAGTCCGAACGCGTCGTAGGCAAAACGCGTCAGCTGAAGTTCCCACGGTTGAGCGAGTCTGAACTGAATCAGCTGGTCGGTGCAAGGACTGCACTCATATCAGCCCAACACCAAGCCATGATCACACCGTCGACATCCAAACTCGCCCGCGCTATCCCGTTCACGCCAAGACGACCAACATCCGTCTCATCAAGCTCAGACATTCCTCGCTCTTCTGCCACGCCATCCATCCTTGGTTCAACAGCCAAGAAGTACAAGGCAGCATTATCAGCAGAGTCGCGCCTCCGAACCAACAAATCCGCCTCGCCGACCTCACTCGCACCTGTTCCCGGCTCACCACCGAAATCATCGTCCTACGATGGCACACGGCCAAAGACACCCTCCACGCCACGCGGTGCAAGTCCAAATCCAGGCATTTTCATGAGCCCAGGCGACATGTCCATGGACGTCAGCAGAGTCGACCCGGAGGAAGTACTGGTACACTATCAGACAGTCGAACCTGGAGACGTATCGGGAGACTTGGAGGATGACAACCAAATACCTGACTATGGTAAGGAAGACAAAGTCCTCGTATCTATCCGGTATGTTGTCTTGTTTCGAGAGATCCCCACGTTCTTATCCCTTCTCCCAGTATTCGTCCTACAACTGCTCACCAGGCTTGGGATACCTCGATACCAAGTACCATCAAACTCCTTCCGCAACATGCAAAATCAACACTTAACGCACCTCCTGAGTTTCACTTTGACGAGGTCCTGACAGGATCAGAGAATAAGCCTGTTTACAACGCTGTTGCAAGAAGTCACGTATGTGCTGCCATGGAAGGCTACAATGCAGTGATATTCGCCTACGGGCAAACCGCAAGTGGAAAGACCTTTACTCTTGTGTGTTCTTTTTTAGGTGTGCATCCGCTCACTAGTTTGACACCTCTGCACATGTGTACAGTCGGGAAACGAGGAACAGCCCGGTATCATTCCTCGTGCCATGAAGGACGTTTTTGCTCACATTCGTCGGACACCTACACGTGAATATCTCCTTCGCTGCTCCTACCTCGAGATATACAACGAAACCATCTATGACTTGCTGGCACCGCCTTCTGTGGCTGCCACACAGCCTGTGCAACTAGTTGGACAGGGCATATTGTCTCCTCTAAGGGAAGAGGTAGTTACGAGTCTGAAAGGCGTGCGGGAGGTAATGGAGAGAGGTGAAAGACATCGAAGAACTGCCAGCACGGACTGGAACGAAAGGAGCAGTAGAAGTCACAGCGTGTTCAGGCTTGTGATTGAGAGCAGGGAAAGAGGCGAGGGTAAACCAGAGGCAAGCGGACGACAGACCCCTGGTTTGCGGCCAGCTACTCCTGGCGGAACGCGGCTGCAAACGATCGGTGGCCGAAGTGTGCAGATGTCTGTCTTGGTCAGTGTCGCCCTCTCGTTGAGGCATCAGTTAAACTGATCGTTTACCCTAGAGTTTGATCGACTTGGCAGGCTCAGAAAAAGCAACTTCAGACAAGGAGCGGACACGGGAAGGCAAGTACATTAACACAAGGTCAGCCTGTCTCATTCTTGTACCTCACCCTTATTCAACGAATTACAGCTTGCTCACCTTGGGAAGCGTCATTAGTACGCTGGCTGAGAACGCTGCAAAGAATAAAAAGTAAGCCTATCCCCAGGTATATCAGTTAACTGTTAACCTGTCCACCCATAGTGACCACGTACCGTATCGCAACTCCAAGCTCACCCGTCTGCTCCAGCCCTCTCTCTCTGGTGATGCACGCATCAGTGTCGTCTGTACTGTCAGTCCAGACGTCAACGCCGTCACGGAGACGACTAGCACGCTCGGGTTCGCTGCGCGGATCAAACGCGTGCAATTACATGCGAAGAAGAAGGAAGTCGTAGACACAGAGGCACTTATCGAGCGATACCGCAAAGAGATCGAAGAATTGAAGCGGAAGCTGACAGAACGTGAAGCAGAGGCACCAGCCCGGAACAGGAGACTGAGCGCAAGAGAAGTATGTTACATTTTCTTTTCTACTCTGCTTTCGGTAGTTCCTCAAATGAACCCACGTAATATTGCAGCAAGTCGACGAATCAAAGGCAATGAGGGATCTCAATTCAAGGATACAGCAACTCACCAAGCTCATCCTGACGAGTCAATCTGTCGACGAGAATAAGGGAGATGAATCGAGGCCAGCAAGCCCCTCCAAAGTTGATTTCGATATGTCGCCTTATCAGGTGGGTGTAATGTTTCGCTCTCGTTTAACACCATTCGAATGATATGCTTCTGCTATAGCTCCAACAAGAGCTTCTAGCCGCTCATCGGCAGATTGAATCTCAATCGAATCAAATCTTGTCTCTCGAGGCAGCCCTTTTGGCGCGTCCAGAAATCTCACCTGACGCACCCGAATCTGAAAAGGATAAACTCATCACAGAGCAGCAGAAGACGATTAGAGAACTCGAGATCGTTGTCCGCGGGTACGAGGACAACCTCGGAGAACCCCTCCGACAAGTCAAGGAAGATGTCGAGCGGGAGTGGGGAGAGCGTTTGCAAGCCGAGGCGCGAAAACGAGAAGAGAAGGAGGCGTGGGCGACGGAACTGGTGCGACAACTGGAGAAAGAGAAGCGAGTGCGTACAAAGCTTGAGGAAGAACGACGCGCGTTGGCGGCGTTTGTCAGCAAATTTGATTCCCTGGGCTTGGGAGCTGGAAGCAATCTCGCTTCAAAAGTGAAGCCTGCGAAACCCACCCCAGGCGGCGCGACGCAAGCTTTTGCCGAACGTCAACAGAACCGACACGCGAACCTCAACACTACCACCATCATTGAGGAATCGCCGATGAGGATGGACGTGGGGAATGAGCCGAGATTGCTGGACCAAACTCTGGAAGAGGATTGGAGCATCGTGGGAGAGGCGAGCTTCGAGGCAGAAGCTAGAAAGCTAAAGGGTGGAGGGAAGAGAGCCGAGAGCCCCTTGAAAGAGGTGTTCGGAAGAAAGGAGAATATACCACTGTAGGGCCTACTTAGGAAATCGATGTTGTGACCGTATAATGTTTGTTCTACTGCTCCGCTTTGGTGTTGCTTATTCCAGCACTCAGAAGCAGTGTCTGATCTGGGTGCATGTCTTAATACCTTATGGGCTGGTGAAGGATGTCACTTTTGATTGTTTTATCCGCAACACTCAAAGGTACAAGACATCGGACACGTCCTCCAGCTGCTGCTTGTCATTGGCGATGTCATTGACGTAAATGACTTCCGTTGAAGCGGGCGATCGTAAAGTCAAGCTCGCAGAGTCAGAGGACTATGAACACAACCCGAGAAGGTACACCGATGAAACAGATATCTCATGAACACGTGAGTGAGTCTTCCCTGAACCAAACGTCCGCCACGTGTGCGGGATCGGGACTACGTTGAACATTACCCAGACCGCGGAACACCGGGACACTATACTCTATTCGACTATTTTCTACGGGAAGGCATCCATCATGATAAAGTCTAATGACTGGTGTCGATCTTCGGCCTTTATCACGTTTACTAAAAGTGAGCTAGCAGTTATTTGAAGTGTCCTGACTGTTGACGGTCCAAACTGCCCAACGTCAAGTCACAGATACCCTCTCCCAGTATACCTAAATTGTTTGGAATGAACCCCATTACTTTCGCTTGCGCCCTCGGCGTCTTTATGCACATCGTCACTCAGCATGCTTGTATCAGCGCCTCCACCTCGAACTTCACATCGCTATGGATCTCACTCAGTCTTTCTTGTCGACTACGATTTATCGCTACTCTCCCCGCCTTATTTCTCTTGTCGCTCACTAGCATTCCCAGGTAGTGGAGTGAATGCGCATAGGCTTCACCTCGTCGGCCAGGCTACGGAGTGGAAAGGATGTTTTACCTTGTACAGGAGGCAGAGGGAGGTCTACATCACAGAACCATGTACTTGGGGACGGACGCAGGACGGGCAACCTCGTGACTATGAGTGATAGCGAGGACGAAGAGGGTGGAGCTGAGGGCAAGTGACAAATTGTAACTGTTATTCGTTGCGTGGGAGGAGATGTGGCTTCTGCTAACCATGTGTACCGAGGATATGAGCTCCATGGGGAATGTTGAGGAACAAGGGAGGTGGTGCGCTCCAAGTTCTTCGCATCTCTCTGTGAGTAACCAAGTACTCACTCCTCGACCGATAACAATCGATGCACCCAGAAGCTCCTTTCACTTTCGTTTGCGCGATCTGCTCCGATATCCTTATCCGGGTCGACATTGGCTTCTATGGCTCGTCACATCCACCTACTTCACCCTTCACACCAGCGGTATCCTCATCCGTGAACAGTCTTCCGCTGTCACAGCCGTGACTGCAGCTTCACCTTTCGCGGGTGCAAATGTCGGAGCATTGGGTAGTGTTGTAGTTTTTTCTGCGCGGCTTCGTCAATCTAAAGGTTGGTTCGGACGAGCATGTGTCTTCGTGGAGGTGGAGGAGTTCTGTTGAGATTGATGTTGTCTGACTGTAATCCCCTCACAGGGTGGTACGATCCTTCTCTACGAAAATTTTTTAAAGATCACCCTTATGCTATGCAGCTACCCTTTCCTCTTTGCGTATATTGCATACGCGAGGTGTACTCCATTCCCTCATCCATTCGGTTGACTTGCGATTTCCTTAGACCATTCTACTTGTTGCTTCTGATGAATTTCTCAGTCCAGCGTCTGGCTGTCAGGCTCCAGCATCGCATAGTAACCGAGTTTTCTCCTGCGTTTACCGGGGCCAGTCTCACCCCCTTGACACTGGGTCCCTCGCATTCGGTACCAAATTCTAAGACGTCCAGTTCTATCCTTCTTCTCTATACAGTCGATCTTGGCTCAGAACCCAAGTAATATAAACTGAAGTATGTACGTAGCAGGAGTGTTAGCTTGACACGAATCCTTTTCCGATCGGCGCCACCAACAGCACGTTCCTCGATTGCTTATCGATTGGCGCCGAATTCGAATCGATCAACAACTGCACACAACTGCACGCCCTTTCCGCACGTCCGTCTTCAACTCGAACCATACGTTTACTGCCTTCTACAACATCCGAAAGAATTTCGTCTTCACACCATTCATGGCTCCTGGGTGTTTCAGTGGATTGTGGTGTTTTCGGCAGCCGCCTTCCCCATATGACGATGGAATCGTATCACCAGTTCTCGCTTCCGCTGGAGCTACTCAACTAAGTATGCTCCCGCCCAGTACAGACATTCCTATTTGCACTGACTTGAACACCTGTTCAAAACCCTGGTTCTCTCAGGCGCTGGGGGTGTTCAGGACGCCGTAGCGATTGAAACCACTCGCCCGCGTTCTCCCTCTAGCACTGGCAATGCGGACATTCCCGTTCCCGCCCCTACTCAAGGTGGTTGCACATGTCCTTGTGCATGTTTTATTGTACTCAGTTACTTGGGCCAGGTTCTCTGCCAGGCAGTACAGGTGTTCATATTCTTGCTCTAACCGAGGCTCAACCTACTGGTCAACATTCTTCCGAAGGCGATGCGAATATTCCTGTTCTTGCACATGCCGAAGAAGACTATTCGGGCGAGTATTTTATTGATGATGAGCGAGACAAGTCTAACGAGATTAACAACCAGCACCACCCATGTCGTGTCCTACTTATGGCTTGGATCCTGAGGAAGCTAAGAAGCACATTGATCGCATCCCCCGTTTTCGCATTCTCGTCATGGGTAGAGCAAATGCAGGTAAAACAACAATTTTGAAAAGGGTGTGTAATACAACGGAGGAACCAGAAATTTTTAATGGGGAAGGGCAAAAAGTATGTATGATGCATGATATTTGCTCGATATTGACATGATGGACTCTACTCAGTTGGACGCTACTGTGGTGCAGGGTTCACTATCTGTGAGGTTGCCTCATAATTGCTTTGTAACTTACCTTAATGTATGCAGCGTGGACTCCATGACATCGAACTTGAACTGGTCTTTCGGAGTAACCCACGCTTTGTATTCCATGACTCGCGTGGATTTGAGGCTGGAACTCAAAGAGAGTTTGACCTGATGAAGAAATTCGTGATGGATCGGGCGAAGAGTGCCAAACTAAATGAGAGAATCCATGCCATTTGGTAAGGACACAATTGGTGATGCTTTAAGGTGACTAATATGGGTCATGTGATTGACAGGTTTTGCATTCCTTTGACTGATAGCCACAGATTGGTCATGACAGCAGAAAAGAAGTTTTTTGGAGAGTGTGATACAGGGCATGGTGCGTATGATACAAATACTCTATTTTGGCCTTGTTGGAATGGCATTGTTGAACAGTTCCTGTAATCGTGTTGCTAACAAAGGCAGATGCCTTGAGGCTTGATGCTGTCCAAGTCCTCATGAGCAAAGGGGAAAGTTTAGATGATGCAATGAAAGCAGCAGCAAAAGAGGAAGGGAGGATTGTAGATGATTGTCTGTCAAGGGTCAAGGGTTGGTTGAAGGACCAAAAATTTCCACCCTGTGACTACCTGACACTGGGTGGTAAGTGGGTTATGTGGTACTGCACCTTGGCCAGCCTCATGAACAGTAAGGGTAGGAATGCAACAAGAGGGTGTGGGGTGCACATCCTTACTAACATGTACAGCAGATGCTTTGAAGGAGCAGGGACTGCAACAGCTTCCGATATCAACACAGCAGTCTAACCTGGAGCTGTGTATGAAATTTGCTATAACCAAGTGAGCAATAAGGCTGTTAAAAAAACATGTACTGACAAATGTGTAAGGACTTTGAGGAAATGCATGTCTAAGCATGGTGACAAGATTGAACCCATGACCCTTGCATTTCTCCTTGCATTGTGGTTTCCATTTGTAAGCAAGGGAATGTTCATATGAATAAAAAGCTGATTAGCAAATAGGAAGTATGTGGGATTGTGAGAGCTACAGAATGGAATATGCTAAATGTGGCTGTGACACCTTAATCATTGATGGGGTGATAGCATGTGAGTATAGTTGTGGCAGGTGATGATGGATGGATACTGATCATTTCAATTGCCATTTTGTTGCACTTGAGTTTCTAGGAAGTAAGTGAAGTCATACGGGTGGTGGTGGTGGATGGATGCTGACCATGTTCAATGCCATCCTGTTGCACTGGGGGTCACAGGAAGTCAGTGGAGTCATGGTAGGTGGTAGATGAATGCTGACCATGTTCACTGCCATCCTGCTGCACTGGGGTTCATAGTGTGTGAGTGGAGTCATGGCAGATGGTGGTGGATGCATGCTGATCATGTTCACTGCTGTCCTGTTGTACATGGGGTCATAGTTTGTGAGTGGAGTCATGGCAGGTGGTGTTGGATGCATGCTCAACACTGTTGTCCTGTTGCACTGGGGTTCATAGGGAGTGAGTGGAGGCATGGCAGGTGGTGGTGGATGCATGCTGACTGTGTTCTGCCATCCTGTTGCACTTGGGTTCATAGGGAGTGAGTGGAGTCATGGCAGGTGGTGGTGGATACATGCTGACCATGTTCACTGCCATTTGGTGGCACTTGGCTTCATAGCTTGTGAGTGGAGTCATAGCAGGTGGTGGTGGATGCATGCTGATCAGTTTCACTGCCATCCTGTTGCACTTGGGTTCATAGTTTGTAAGTGGAATCATGGCAGGTGGTGTTGGATGCATGTTGACCATGCTCACTGCCAACCTGTTGTGCTTGGGTTCCTAGGCAGTGAGCAGATGTATGGCAGGTGGTGGTGGATGGATGCTGACTGTGTTCACTGCCACCCTGTTGCACTTGGCTTCATAGGAAGTGAGTGGAGTCATGGCAGGTGGTGGTGGATGGATGCTGACCATGTTCACTGCCATCCTGTTGCACTTGGTTTCATAGGAAGTGAGTGGAGTCATGGCAGGTGGTGGTGGATGGATGCTGACCATGTTCACTGCCATCCTGTTGCACTTGGGTTCATAGAGAGTGAGTGGAGTCATGGCAGGTGGTGGTGGGTGGATGCTGACCATGTTCACTGCCATCCTGTTGCACTTGGGCACATAGCAAGTGAGTGGGGTCACAGGAGGTGGTGGTGGATGGATGCTGACCATGTTCTCTGCCATCCTGTTGCACTTGGTTTCATAGAAAGTGAGTGGAGTCATGGCAGGTGGTGGTGGATGGATGCTGACCATGTTCACTGCCATCCTGTTGCACTTGGGTTCATAGAGAGTGAGTGGAGTCATGGCAGGTGGTGGTGGATGGATGCTGACCATGTTCACTGCCATCCTGTTGCCCTTGGTTTCATAGTTTGTGAGTGGAGTCATGGCAGGTGGTGGTGGATGGATGCTGACCATGTTCACTGCCATCCTGTTGCACTTGGTTTCATAGAGAGTGAGTGGAGTCATTGCAGGTGGTGGTGGATGGATGCTGACCATGTTCACTGCCATCCTGTTGCACTTGGGCCCACAGCAAGTGAGTGGGGTCACAGGAGGTGGTGGTGGATGGGTGCTGACCATGTTCACTGCCATCCTGTTGCACTTGGTTTCATAGCAAGTGAGTGAAGTCATTGCAGGTGGTGGTGGATGGATGCTGACCATGTTCACTGCCATCCTGTTGCACTTGGTTTCATAGGAAGTGAGTGGAGTCATGGCAGGTGGTGGTGCATGAATGCTGACCATGTTCACTGCTATCCTGTTGCACTTGGTTTCACAGGAAGTGAGTGGAGTCATGGCAGGTGGTGGTGGATGGATGCTGACCATGTCCACTGCCATCCTGTTGCACTTGGTTTCATAGTTTGTGAGTGGAGTCATGGCAGGTGGTGGTGGATGGATGCTGACCATGTTCACTGCCATCCTGTTGCACTTGGTTTCATAGTTTGTGAGTGGAGTCATGGCAGGTGGTGGTGGATGGATGCTGACCATGTTTGCTGCCATCCTGTTGCACTTGGTTTCATAGGAAGTGAGTGGAGTCATGGCAGGTGGTGGTGGATGGATGCTGACCATGTTCACTGCCATCCTGTTGCACTTGGTTTCATAGGAAGTGAGTGGAGTCATGGCAGGTGGTGGTGGATGGATGCTGACCATGTTCACTGCCATCCTGTTGCACTTGGTTTCATAGAGAGTGAGTGGAGTCATTGCAGGTGGTGATGGATGGATGCTGACCATGTTCACTGCCATCCTGTTGCACTTGGGTTCATAGGGAGTGAGTGGAGTCATGGCAGGTGGGGGTGGATGGATGCTGACCATGTTCACTGCCACCCTGTTGCACTTGGGCCCATAGCAAGTGAGTGGGGTCACAGGAGGTGGTAGTGGATGGATGCTGACCATGTTCACTGCCATCCTGTTGCACTTGGTTTCATAGGAAGTGAGTGGAGTCATGGCAGGTGGTGGTGGATGGATGCTGACCATGTTCACTGCCATCCTGTTGCACTTGGTTTCATAGTTTGTAAGTGGAGTCATGGCAGGTGGTGGTGGATGGATGCTGACCATGTTTGCTGCCATCCTGGTGCACTTGGTTTCATAGTATGTGAGCAGAGTCATGGCAGGGGATGGTGGATGGATGCTGACCATGTTCACTGCCATTCTCTTGCACTTGGGTTCATAGAAAGTGAGTGGAGTCATGGCAGGTGGTGGTGGATGGATGCTGACCATGTTCACTGCCCTTGGGTTCATAGTTTGTGGGTGGAGTCATGGCAGGTTGTGGTGGATGCATGCTGACCACCTGCCATACTGTGTTCACTTGGGTCATAGTTTGTGAGTGGACTCATGGCTAGTGGTGGAGGGTGGATACTGACCATGTCCACTGCCATCCTGTTGCACTTGGGCTCATAGGGTGTGAGTGGAGTCATGGCAGGTGGTGGTAGATGCATGCTGACCATGTTCACTGCCATCCTGGCACACTTGGGTTCATAGGAAGTGAGTGGAGTCATGACAGGTGGTGGTGGATGCATGCTGATCATGTTCACCACCTTCCTGTTGCACTTGGGTTCATAGGAAGTGAGTGATGTCATGGTTGGTGGTGGTGGCTGGATGCTGACCATGTTCAATGCTGTCCTCTTGCACTTGTATCCATAGTTTGTCAGTAGCATCATGGTTGGTGGTGGTGGATGGATGCTGACCATTTTCACTGCCATCCTGTTGCCCTTGGGCTCATAGGAAGTGAGTGGAGTCATGGCAGATGGTGATGAATTCATGCTGAACATGCTTACTGCCATCCTGCTGCACTTGGGTAGGGAGTGAGTGGAGTCATGGTTGGTGGTGGTGGATGTATGCTGATTATATTCACTGTCATCCTGTTGCATTTGGGTTCATAGGGAGTGAGTGGAGTCATGGAAGGTGGTGGTAGATGCATGTTGACCATGTTCACTGCCATTCTGTTGCACTTGGGTTCATAGGAAGTGAGTGGAGCCATGCCAGGTAGTGGGGGCATGCTGACCATGTCCAATGCCATCCTGCTACACTTGGGGGTGCATAGCTTGTGAGTGGAGTCATGGCAGGTAGTGGTGGATGGCTGCTGACTGTGTTCACTGCCATCCTGTTGCACTTGGGTTCATAGCGAGTGAGTGGAGTCATGGCAGGTGGTAGTGGATGGATGCTGACCATGTTCACTGCCATCCTGTTGCACTTGGGCCCACAGCAAGTGAGTGGGGTCACAGGAGGTGGTGGTGGATGGGTGCTGACCATGTTCACTGCCATCCTGTTGCACTTGGGTTCATAGCGAGTGAGTGAAGTCATTGCAGGTGGTGGTGGATGGATGCTGACCATGTTCACTGCCATCCTGTTGCACTTGGTTTCATAGGAAGTGAGTGGAGTCATGGCAGGTGGTGGTGGATGGATGCTGACCATGTTCACTGCTATCCTGTTGCACTTGGTTTCATAGTTTGTGAGTGGAGTCATGGCAGGTGGTGGTGGATGGATGCTGACCATGTTCACTGCCATCCTGTTGCACTTGGTTTCACAGTTTGTGAGTGGAGTCATGGCAGGTGGTGGTGGATGGATGCTGACCATGTTTGCTGCCATCCTGTTGCACTTGGTTTCATAGGAAGTGAGTGGAGTCATGGCAGGTGGTGGTGGATGGATGCTGACCATGTTCACTGCCATCCTGTTGCACTTGGTTTCATAGGAAGTGAGTGGAGTCATGGCAGGTGGTGGTGGATGGATGCTGACCATGTTCACTGCCATCCTGTTGCACTTGGTTTCATAGTTTGTAAGTGGAGTCATGGCAGGTGGTGGTGGATGGATGCTGACCATGTTTGCTGCCATCCTGGTGCACTTGGGTTCATAGAGAGTGAGCAGAGTCATGGCAGGTGATGGTGGGTGGATGCTGACCATGTTCACTGCCATTCTCTTGCACTTGGGTTCATAGGGAGTGAGTGGAGTCATGGCAGGTGGGGGTGGATGGATGCTGACCATGTTCACTGCCATCCTGTTGCACTTGGGTTCATAGAGAGTGAGTGGAGTCATGGCAGGTGGTGGTGGATGGATGCTGACCATGTTCACTGCCATCCTGTTGCACTTGGGTTCATAGGGAGTGAGTGGAGTCATGGCAGGTGGTGGTGGATGGATGCTGACCATGTTCACTGACATCCTGTTGCACTTGGTTTCATAGTTTGTGAGTGGAGCCATGGCAGGTGGCAGTGGATGGATGCTGACCATGTTCACTGCCATCCTGTTGCACTTGGTGTCATAGAGAGTGAGTGGAGTCATGGCAGGTGGTGGTGGATGGATGCTGACCATGTTCATTGCCATCCTGTCCCACCTGTGTTCATAGGGAGTGAGTAGAGTCATGGCAGAGGGTGGTGAACATGTGCTGATTGTCATCCTGTTGCAATTGTCTTCATAGAATGTGAGTGGAGTTATGTTACATAATGGTAGATGCATACTAACCAATGTTGATGGTCCTGTTGTACCTTTGACTATAGACTGTAGGTTTTGTGTAATGTTTCAAGCTGAGCATGTTTTGAATTTTGCACAGCTGGTGAGACAATTTTGTGACTGTGTTATGCTGGTCTTTTTATAGCATCTGTTAGGATGTTGGTACTTCATTGTAGAATTTAAGCTAAACACTTCTCTGCTGTGTATTTTCCAGGTTGTCAGTAATCATTGCTTGTAGAAGTGTTGATCACTACTGATGCATTTTCCACAGGATGTATGTGTTTGGCTCAGTTGGCTATGCAGTGATTTCAATAACCTTTACAGTTGGTTAGTTACTCTGATTCTTACT
The DNA here is from genome assembly GCA_024663475.1 of Pisolithus thermaeus. Lineage (NCBI taxonomy): Eukaryota > Fungi > Basidiomycota > Agaricomycetes > Boletales > Pisolithaceae > Pisolithus > Pisolithus thermaeus. Next base: position 72,968 of record JANFAF010000111.1, read on the forward strand.
CCATTGGATTTTATTGCTTGATGGTAATGCCTTCAGATTGTAAGTTTCATATCCTTCTTAGTTCCTTTGTATGACAATGATGATTTTCTTTCATATCTTATAGTCTCCTATTTCCCATGTTACACCATCCCTCAACATGCCTATACTCTCCACCATGATGGATTATTCAATGTGTTATGTTGCTGAACATGGCATTGGTGGGTTATGTATACTGGTCATTTGGATGCTGTTGCTCACTGTTTCAGGTTCCATACTTGTGTTGGAGTACTTATATTTCTTATTTCAGGGCAGAAATGCACACAATAGTTTGCAGCAGCACTTGACTTTGGCTGTTGAAAGATATCAGAGTTCAGGAGTTCACACTCAAGTTAACATGCTTATCCAAAAAGCTTTTCAGAAGTATGGTGAAGATGTAGAGACTCTGTGCCCTATTCTTGTCAGCATTGCAGAGGAGAATCAGCTGTGTATGGTACTATTTAACTTACACTCATCCAACCCTGACTGTATCCCCTAGCAAAGGTGCTGAATTGGAAAAGAATGATTTGATTCCTTCAGTGGTTAACTGAAACTGGAGTGGTACCTCCACTTTCCTATCAGTTGTAGTACTTATGAATAGTTACCAGGTGGATCTGTCCTGCTGTCTTTTGGAAATCTTTCAGTGCTTGAAAGAATTTTACCAAATTTGGAATTAGTTATGTATCATGAGCCTTCACATTATATCTGAAAATCCTCTTACACTGTAAGCATTTCTCAATGTTTCTTCAAAAAATGTGCTGCAAAATTGGAGGGGGGAGACACTGTTATTTTGGATGTTTGGAAGAAAAAATGCAAAAACAATGTTTCATTTTCTTCCAGAAAACATGAATTGATGCTAATGTCAATTAGAGTAGAACACATAGTTCAGTCAACCATAGTCCTGAAAGTGGGACACCCAACATGTACATTTTCACCTAAAAGTGGTGTCATGCCCATGCTCCTGTTCTGTACTACCCTTGACCCCTCCCCATACCAACAGCCCCTCTCTGCTCTGCCCCACCCCTGTCTGCTTGTGCTAGTACTTGTATGGTGCATTACCATTCTGTTCTCTGTCAGACCTTGTCAGCCCCTGTTTGGCCTACCATGTGACTGTTGCTTCTTGGTCAGGTGATGTCTTCTCCCTCCTTAGGGGTCCCCTTCCTTTTGGGTTGGCAGGCCAGTCTAGGCATGGCAGCTACTGCACCACATGGGTTGCTGCAGGGTCACTACTCATTTAGGCTTTCAGCCTATCATCTGACTGGCTATCAGTGAGTGCTCCAAAGACATTCCATTCCATACTATCCCTTTTAGATATTTCTCCTTTGTCCCATCTTTCACCTCTGTCATCTGTACACATACTCTGACTGAAGTTTTCTGACACTTTTACCCCTTCAAAATTTACTGTACCCCATATGTTAGTTCTGATGATCTAATACTGTACTGTCTTGATGGTGCACCTGCTGTATATAAGCCTGCCACACTCAGCAGTGTCACATAGTTCAGTCAACCATAGTCCTGAAAGTGGGATACCTGACATGTACATTTTAGCCCAAAAGTGGGACTAGCCAATGTTGGCTGACCAACCCTGAGATGGGTTTGGCCAATGGAGCTAATGGCCCATGCCCCTAAAAGTGGGGTAGGCCAACCTAGGTGGGGAATGGGCCACCCCCCTGAAAGTGGGGTAGGCTGACCTGGCTGGGGGATGGCCAAACACCCTTGAAAGTGGGGTAGGCTGACCTAGGTGGGGGATGGCCCATCCCCCTGAAAGTAGGGTAGGCTGACATGGCTGGGGGGATGGCCAACACCCCTGAAAGTGGGATAGGCCAACCTAGGTTGGGGATGGCCCCCCCCCTGAAAGTGGGGTAGGCCAACCTGGCTGGGGGGATGGCCAACACCCCTGAAAGTTGGATAGGCTGACCTAGGTGGGAGATGGCCCACCCCCCTGAAAGTGGGGTAGGCTGACCTGGCTGGGGGATGGCCAACACCCCTGAAAGTGGGGTGGGCTGACCTGGCTGGGGAATGGCCAACACCCCTGAAAGTGGGGTGGGCTGACCTGGCTGGGGAATGGCCAACACCCCTGAAAGTGGGATAGGCTGACCTAGGTGGGGGATGGCCCACCTTGTGGGATAGGCTGACATGGTTGGGGGGTTGGCCCATGCTCCTGAAAGGGAGATTGGCTGACCTAGCTGGTGGATGACCCACCCCCCTGAAAGTGGGATAGGCTGACATGGCTGAGGGGTTGGCCCATGCTCCTGAAAGGGGGATCAGCTGACCTAGCTGGTGGATGACCCAGACAGGTTTGTCAAGATGCCAGTAGAATGCTGTGGGAAACTAGGTGACTCCAAAGTGACCACCCCCTGAAAGTGGGGTAGGCTGACCTAGGTGAGGGATGGTCCATGCCCTCTGAAAGTGGGGTAGGCTGACCTGGCTGGGGGATGGCCAACACCCCTCAAAGTGGGATAGGCCAACCTGGCTGGGCAATGGCCCACCCCCCTGAAAGTGGGATTATGGCATATGGGCAGAATGGCATCCTGGTTATAGGTCCTTTGGCTTGTCTGAGTTGATATTCTGTGTATATCTTCACTTCATTTCCCAAGGAATGTGATGGGTTACAACCTGCAGAAAGCTAATGCTCATTCTAGGCAGATTTGGCTGGGTGTCATACCCATGCCTCTGGATGGTACTACTCTGGACCTCTCTCTGCACTGACAGCCACTCCCCATTCCACTCCACCCCATCCACTTGTTCTAGCACCCATATGGCACACTCCTGCTTAGTCCTCTGTTGGACACTGTCAGCCCCTGTTGGGCCCACCACATGACTGTTGTTTCTTGGTCAGGTGATGCCTTCCCCCTCTTAGGAGCTCCCTTCCTTTTGGGTCAATGGTCCAGTCTAGGCACAGTGCAGCTACTGCACCACATGGCTCAGTGCAGGGTCACTTCTCATTTAGGCTTTCAGTCTATCATCTGATTGGTTATCAGTGAGTGTTCCAAAGGCATTCCATCTGCACTATTCCTTTTAGATATTTCTTCTTTGTCCTTTCTTTCACCTCTGTCATACATATGACAGGATATTTCCTCTGTACAGATTTACAAGGTTGGGAGTCAGAATGTTGCCCAGTAGTGGCTTATTTTTCTGTCAAATTTTATCAATCTACTATATTTTTTACCCAAACAACATCTTAGTGGTTTATACAATTTATATATGGATGATATTTATGGATATTTAGAGAGTAATTTGAAGCCATGATGAATTCCCTCTTTTTCCTTGTGGAAGTTGAAGGGCATTTTCAGGAATGGAGAAAGAATATGTTTTGAAGTCCCTTTCCATCATGCCCAGATACCAAGTACTTGTTGACCTGGTGGATGCCCTACCAGAACAGTTAAGTCTGTGACTGTCAGGGAGCACTAGACTAACTAACAGATGTCATAGGAGCATGGAAAGGGGCCAGAGGTAGACTTCCCCTACTGGGCAACTTGGACATGGAGTGCCAAGTACTTTCCAGGGGAAATTCACTTGGATTTGGGGACTTTCTGAAAGGTAATTGGAGAGTTGCAAAGTGCAAGGTTCAGTTCCTCTTCAAGGGGTCTGGAGGTGGTTCTGGGACTTGGGCTTCTGTTAAGGGAGTGCAGTTGCACTTCAGTCAACCACCTACAGGGACCTATTAGGTCTATATATTCTTATAGATGTATTGGCCTAATAGGTGTCAACTGGTTGGGAATTCCCAACCTCTGGAGATTCTCCAGCTCATGGCTGGGGAATCTCCAGGCCTGCCATGCAATAGGTGCTGGAGAAAGTGGGGGAAATCCATTTCTCCAAAATAAATACATTTTGGGTGTCAATATACTGGAGTGGCTGGGGTCCAAATATGATTTTTTCTGAGATATTACCTGCATTTTCTGGGTATTCCCCAGGCTGAATTGACCAACTTCCCAGTCCAATCCTGGGCATTCCCCATGCTTATATGACCTACCCATGGTGGTAACTGGGATTTCTCCAGGCTAAATTAGCCTACTTGCCAGTTCAATTCTGGGCATTCCCCATGCCAATTTGACCTACCAATGGTGGCAACTAGGATTTCTCCAGGCTAAATTAGCCTACTTGCCAGTTCAATTCTGGGCATTCCCCATGCCAATTTGACCTACCCATGGTGGCAACTGGGATTTCTCCAGGCTAAATTAGCCTACTTGCCAGTTCAATTCTGGGCATTCCCCATGCCAATTTGACCTACCCATGGTGGCAACTGGGATTTCTCCAGGCTAAATTAGCCTACTTGCCAGTTCAATTCTGGGCATTCCCCATGCCAATTTGACCTACCCATGGTGGCAACTGGGATTTCTCCAGGCTAAATTAGCCTGCTTCCCATGGTCCAAGAAACTCAGCTTCCTTCTAGCACTTTCAATACTTTTTGGATGGACTTGGAACTTTGTATGTGGGTAGATATATACAACAGGAAACCTCCCATAAAATTTTAAGATATGTTAATAATGTGGATAATGTGTGGTACCCACCTGAAGAAAAAGGTGAAAAAACAGACCCACATCATATCTGTCATCTAAACCCCCCATATAACTTTACAGATATATTGTCCTATGCACCCCCCATGCTTCCAAACTATCAGAATTCACACCAGAGAGAAGGATATAAGTCAGCAGGGGGAGGGAGAGAACTGATCATAACCCAAGAAGGGATGCCTGTGGGGATTTGTTATTTTGATAGATTGTAGAGATATGTCAGGTGGGCATGGCCTGAAATTCCTATGGTGATATATCAAAAACTGCAGAATTGGGAGCAGATTTTGCATTTTTCCCCTATGTATTTTGACCCCCATTTAATGCCCTAAATTGGATCAGAATTGTGTGTCTATCTAAGGGGTAAAATGCCCCAGATCTATTAAGATACATTATAGCATGCTGCAATGCAAGGAGGAAGTGTGGTGAGGCAGAAATGAAGCCCAGGAGACCGCTTTTTTGCTTACATAATCAAAAAAGCGGACTAGGAGGATGGGGGCAATTAAGGCATGACACAGCCACAATGTGGGGAAGGCCCAGGCTGCGGGCCACCCCTGACACATGGGAGATTTCAACATTCTACCATGCACAAAATATAATTCAAAAGGCAATTGTAGAATATTATATTCTGATAAAGCATTATCTGCTTTGTAAAATTTTTAAATTTGAAGTGTGTCAGAATGTGTTTGCAACATATAATATAGTGCAATTGTCTTCTGATTTATCTTCTACCCATATCAGAATATTGAAATTTCCAATGTAACTAGAGTTTGGGTTATTTGTTGATTTCCTATTTAGTAATACTAGGCCCAGGTTAGTACTATGAAACACCTGTGTGTCACCATTCACGTTACATATTAGTAACAAAGATGTGACGCGATCTTCGTTACTAATTAGAGGGAGAATCTAATACTACGGTGCTGCAGCACTTGCTGCAGCACTCAGCACTGACTTAGTGGTGAGAAAACTACGAGCTAGATAGGGCAAGATTAGATCAGCTGATCCACTAGTAGATAAGAGCGCAGCATTATATAATCGTTGCGCAATCTGCCGAAACAAACTCCGGTACCGCCTCCCGACAACATCGCCTCTGCCCACTGTTTCCCACGATGTCAGGACTGTCGTGCTCGCTGTTGCCCACGACGAGCAACGTATCTCGCTTGATTATGGGCCAAATTTAATGCGGTTTTCTTTATATATTACTAGCACTGCACTATTAGCACGATAGAAAATGTTAATTAAGGTAAAAATGTAATACGGGGTACTATTGGGACACGGTCGAAAATCAACCACCCGGGCATTCCCGGAATTATAGTTCCGACGCGGGGCTGTGTCAGGTACAGTGTCCGACTCTAAGCGGAGTTTGTACTTATCTCTTATCGTCTTCCTCGCTGCTTGCAACGATGAGCACAACGCTGTGGCCGTCGTGCTGCTCGACGACTATGCCCCCTCGTTCCAATTGGTCGCCCGCATCGATTTTCACGCAACAGCCGGCCCCGTCAACGTCGTTTTCGCCCATGTAGCCGTGCGTCAACGATCTGCAGCGTAGAGCGAGTACGCGCTCTCTCGTTTCCTACGTTGCAATGGTGATACAGGTATGTCCCTTTTCATCGCGTTTTACTTCAACTCAGACTGTTCTCATAGCCGTGTCGCCCGTACCCATGCAGTACAAGAGGTTGCCGCCAGGCTCCTCGTCATCGATCCTACCGAAGTCGCTGAGGCCAGCATGTAAGTCGAGATTAGCTTTATTCCTTCCATACCCTTGCTTCGAAACTCACTGACTGTCGATAGGCCTGCGTCTAGCCCCACCCTCCGCTGCTACTATCGAACGATCCGCGCCGCAGGTCAAGCACGTTGACGACGAGGCTAGTATGTAAGTCGCACGAGTTCTACTTCATGAGAAATCCTTCCGTACCATTACTTCGAACTCACTGAGCAACAGATTTGTGTTCGGATCCCCCCCTCCCCTCCTGCCCCCACCCGCGCTTCAACGATCTGCAGCGCAGATCAAGCACGTCGACGAGGTTATGATATGTAAGTCGGACGAGTTTCACTCCCGAAAAATCCTTCCGTATCATTGCTTCGAACTCACTGGGTGTCGATAGATCTACATCAGGCTCCCTCCCCCCCCATTTCCGTTCTTACTATTAGTCGTGCACGAACAATCTGTGCTGCTGATCCAACGCGTCGACGAGGAGATTATAATATGTAAGTCGGACGGGTTTTTCTCCTGAAAAATTCTTCCGTATCGTCGCTTCGAACTCACTGAGTGCCGATAGATCTACGTCTAGCTCTCCCTCTCCCCCTCCCCCGTTCCTACTATTAGCCGCGTACGAACGATCCGTGCTGCTGATCAAGCGCGTCAACGACGAGGCTAACGTGTAAGTCGGACGAGTTTCACTGATGAAAAATTCTTCCATACCATTGCTTCAAGCTCACAGAGCAACAGGCCCGCGCGTTCGGGTGCCCCTTCCTCCCGCTGCTACCCGCGCTTCAACGATCCGCGGGGCAGATCAAGCACGTCGACGACGAGGTTAATACGTAAGTCGCACGAGCTTTACTCTGGAAAAATCCTTCTGTACCTTAGCTTCGAACTCACTGAGCAATAGGGCTGTGTTCGCCCCCCCTCTCCTGCTCCCACCACGCTCCGACGACCTGCAGCGCAGATCAAGCATGTAGATGATAAGGGTGGGATGTAAGTAGGAAAGATCTACGGTCACTCGTCCACACGGCAACTCAGGCGTCGTGAAATCAAAATTCAGTTCTAACCTTCCACCACGGATGTTCGGCGCCAGTCTGCGCATTGTAGTATGTCTATTAATGTCTTGGTTTCCGTCTATCATGGTTGCCTGACCGGTCGTCCGAATACTAGATGCTTTACCTGTTCGCCAGCGCTACCCGGCCCTGCCTAGGTGTATGATCATCATGTCATGCCGTCATGAGGCACTCGTATCACGACATTGTACCGGTGAAGTGCCTACATAGCCACATGATATATGTATATAACGCTGCGATTTTTTTTTTTTCAGATTGCTTACAGACCATGATGAAGAATAAACGGCGGACGGCGTCGAATCGCGTTAGAATGAGTGTTTTATCATCACCCTGACCGTTCGTCCGAATACTAGATGCTTTACCTGTTCGTTAGCGCTACCCAGCTCTGTCTAGGTGTGTGATCATCATGTCATTCCTGCAAAATCCTTCCGTACCACGGCTTTGAACTTACTTGAGCAACAGAGCCACGCTCTGGCCTCCCCCCTCCTTCCCGCTTCTGCTCATCTACAAATGTTAGGCTACAAGTGTTAGGCGTCAGAGTGGCCGGCCATTTCACGCTTAATGGTCACCTCTTCCCTGTATAGTACGTGACAGGACTTGCTGAGCACTCAAAGAATTCAAAAACCGTAGGAAGCGGATGCTGTAATTCGTCCAGTTTGCAGATAGGCTTGTGCATCAAACGATCTGCTGCGCAGATAGGTATGTGGATGCTGACGGCAGTGTCAACTGATTTACGTTCAACTTCCCCCAATGTCCACACGCCATTTAGTCTCGTCTGTCGTTCCTCGGCTACCTGCCGTTCTGTGGGTCCTCTGTAGCGTACCGTAGGTATTGTTGTGCTTACAGTAGAACGTTAACCTTGCTACGGAATCACGTTGTTAATTGTATTGGAAGTTCTTCTAGCCAAAGTAACTGATAACTAATTCCAATAACATTCTGCACTCAGTCCGAGTTTGAGTCAGCACTTGTAGCTGAGCATACAGAACTAGTTCTAACATGTGTGGTTGAAGCCTTTATTGTGTGAGTGCGACGAGGCTGGTAAACTGTTTCCCCTCGTGCCTGACGCTCCTTGTTGTGGATGACCCTTGCCCTAAGTTCTTCATCTGTCAGTCTAACCCATTTGCAAGTCTCTGAATTCAGGGCATCAAGTAGCTTCTCCACCTCTGCCCGGCCACCAATCTTTGAAGGGTTCCGCACTGCACCTGAAAATGGCCAGCCTGTCAGCATAACACCATAGCGCTCAACAATTTGACGCTCGTAGTTAGTATAATTCATTTTGACGTTAGTTGACACTTTCTTCTTCGTCAGTAAGTAGTCTGTGACATATGCATTTCATAAGATTATAATATATGAAAACTATGGGTAAAGACCCACCAAGTTCCTCCTGAATGAGGGCACGGCACTCGCTGATTAGTTTGTTGAGAGGGTGTTGGTACTTAGTCGTGTTGGGCATGTCTTGACATTTAAAAAATAGATTTATACATATAAAACTCAATGACAAGCAAGGGAGACATACCAAGTCCACTGACGACCCAAGACTCGAGACGAAGTGCTAGGCGACGCGGTTCAATGTCCAGAACAGTCCGAACAAAATTCTCTGCTTTTTGGGTGAAAAAAACCTTCGGCTCCGAGAGGTCTTCGACTGTTCCTCGGACAGCTATATAAAATCCTTCTAATCCGGTTTGCGCACACAGGGCAGTCCACTGGCATTCCAATCGTAGTGTGAAAACGTTACAGAAAAAAATAACCTTACCTCCCGGTCCATGTTTGCAAAAGCAGCAGAGACAGTGTGGCTGACGGCCTTGGGGTTTGAACGCGCGATCACGACCTTCGTATCTCGAGCAACCTGGACTTCGGCATTATAAGCCTCTTGCTGCGCCGGTGTCAAGTTCTTGTAGGCAACTAGTAAATCGTCTTTGTTTTGTGCCACAAATTGCGTGAGTTTGACACGATCACCTCGGTCGCGGCCTGTGGAAGAAAATAATGACTAAAAGTGATAATATTCGATGGTGAGCTGGATCTCTACCGGCATTAACCTCGCGAAGCTTTGCTCTGATGAACGCATTCCACGAGTTGATGCGTCGGCGGTCGCGGAGGTTCTGACCCATTAGGAGCTGGACGCGAGTCCACTTAAGAGACCTGGAAGCGCAGAAGAATAAGTTTAGGCGGCAAAGAGTCGAAGTGCACATACCGTCCATGAGTCTGAGCGATGTCCCTCGCCTCTTGGGCATAAGCCCCCCGCGCGCTAGCAATATCACTGGCAAGTTTCATTTGCCTAGCGCGACGCTCCTCCTTTTGACCGCTGCTGAGCTTAGGACGTACACGCTTACCATGTAGAGTAGTTGTGCGAGCCATCTCAGTGAAATGCCGGACTGAAAATGTAAAACCACACCATTTTATATCCTGGATGGAGGGGAAGGCACACCATAAATTAGGCGAGAGTCGAGACCAATGATATTACAGTAATCTATTCTGTTTTGCTGTGGGCTAGTGGTCAGGGTGGTGCAAAACCTGACCAGGCACGAATATATAGGCTTACCTGAGTAACATTTACCTCAGGCCAGAGGATGCAGAGCCAACGCAACTTGCGAGTGGTGCTATGCATCGGAGCCGAGCAGAGGAGTGGTTACGGCCAATCCAAGATCACTGGCATCATCCGGCATCCGCCCGCTAGAAATAGCTATGGTATGTAGGCTGTCAGTTGCGCGCCGTGTCTGACACCGGCAGTTTTTACATCAGCCACACATCCCGGTTCACTAGACACTGGAATGGGTTCGATGTTCAGTATCTGCGGTGGGGGACGAAGTACCTCTCGGGACGCACCTTTCCCCGCGAGAGGGGGAGCGTTAGTTGGTAGAGATAGGCGTGATAATCCCTCTTCATGAGATACCTTGAGGGACCAACGAAGTCGACTCGCCGTCCGTTCTTGGGGCCCAACGACAGCCACTGGCCTTCTATCACAAGCCACCCAGCACGTCTCAAATCCCGCAAGCCGCTCGAGGTGCAGCGATAGCTCTTCAATGTTGCTTCGGTAGCCATTCCCTGCCTGCGATAGGCCGGTTGGCTGTATTGCTCACGGACTTGCGAACGAACAACAGAAGACACGGGCAACAACCGCCTCCAGCCTGCATTGAGACTCGTTGGTGTCAATTCCCCTGTGAGTTGTAGAGTTAGATGTCATCCCCAGTGCGTCAGAGAGAATAACTACGTACATTACTCGGCGAGGTCTCGCAGGCGTGACTCCAGCCTTGTCGGCTGCATTGCTCACGGACTCGTGGACTCACAGCATAAAACATGCATAATAACGGCTACCACGATGCAGCGAAACTCCCGAGGCTGGGACGTTTCCCCTCTCAACTCCAAACGCGTTAGCTGTAGATGTCAGTCTCGAATTCTTCTACAGCCGTACCACCCAGTAGCATTAGGCGCTACCCTCTGGATGCGTTAGTGTGAAGGATCACTTGGAAAGATGGAAGAGGAGTGGCGCAGCAAGTGAGACGGGCTTGTGTATCAACGAATTCAGTAGATAGTTTCAATGGTAAATTAACCAACTGACCGCCGAATTTCGTCACCTGCCGGTAGTGCTCGTTTTGACTGCGAGATGCTGGATGTCGATGAGTCTGAGTTCAGAGGTATCAGTAATGCACTGGTGGTGCGAGGAAACATGTTGATTACCCATGACAAGCCTTGTCAGATTTTCATGAGGTTGCACTATATCGAACTGCTCTCATTGTGGTGGACGCTTTGGTGCCATTCCATCCCGACCTGTGTGAGCTGAGCGGCGGTCAAAAAGACGTCGACAGGATGGCGGTTTGAGGAAAAACATGTCGATGTGATAAGTCTTGTTGCAAGTTTGAGGAGAATGCACTGATAAGCCTCGTGGCAATCCTCGTGTCGTGCTTCATCGATGCAGCGGACCGGCCTCGGTGTTATTCACGTTGGCGGTTTGAGGAAAACGTGTTGATTGCTTATGATAAGCCTCGTGTCATGTTTCATCGATGCAACGGATGCTTCGGCGCCATTCTATCATGAGTGGGATGAGCCGGGAGTGGCGTTCAAATAATGATAATATTAGCATGTGTAGTGAATGTTTGTATGATTGTAACTTAGAACTACATGATATTCTATGTAATCCCGCCAGCTAGGTCCCACTGTAGTCGAATGCACGTCCATACGAGTTGGTGGAATCCTTGCAAGAGTAAGATGCTCGATCATGGACGCTTTAGAGCCACTCTATCCCGAATTGAGTAGCCATGAACATCAGCACGATGGGGCACCATGCCGTCGCAGATGTTCGTATGATTGTATTGTAGAACTCCCTCTCGCAATTCCTTACTGACGAAACACAACAAAAGTTGCATTATAGTAGTGTACTAGACATGTCATCTAATACTGTGGTACCCGATCCAACGTATCTCCAAGACGGAAAGCTTCGCCGTCGTCGTCGTCACTATCGTCCTCTTCGTATTCGTCGCCAGTTCCATCGCCCGTGACTCGCGGTTGGTATCCAATAGGTCTACAACCCGTATAACCGGGCATCTCGTATATCTTCTGCAACTGTGCGCGATGAAAATCATTGACACGAACTCTTTCAGCGTACATTGACTCCATCTCAAAGGCGAGCTCTGACGACCCCGAATCCCGAAATCCTTGTGCAGCGACCTTCATCCGCTCACCATCGAAATCGAGCCATGCTTGAAGTCTTCGAATCTCGACATTGAGTCGAGTAATCTCCTCTTGTGATCGCTGAAGCTTGTAGTACTTCATCATCATCTCACGATTATCCGGTAAGGCCCACGGCTTCTCCAGTATCTCGTAGTGTGAATGTTTCAAAAGCGAAAATTCTCCTAGCAGGCTGTAGCCGATCACTTCCGCATAGTCAAGCTTAGGGCGCGGTGGACATTGACGAGGTGCTAATTTATTATATCGCTCGAGAGCGGCGCGGATGGCAGCCGAACGCCTGCTAATTGCTTTAGAAATGTGCTTACGCATCTTATAGCCTACACGCAGTTCAGCAATTTATGTTACCCGTTCGTTTGCACATACCCGTTTTCGCGAGGTTGGCCTTTGAGAGTTCAAACATTCGCTGCACAACCAAACCTTCAAGTTCCTCTACCGCGCGAATGAAGGCACGGTGCTTCGTGTATTCGCGGGCATTGATGTACTCACGGTGCAGAGGAGTCCAGCGGTCGGTGATGTTGTGCTGGCGTTCGAAGTTGGCCACGACGTTCAGCTGCAGCTGATACTTCCGGAGTGCGGAAGCATACTCGGCATTGATAGCGTTCGTCCCTTGCCGAGCGCTTTCGTTAAGGCCTGCTGTTGAAGTAAATTCAGCGGGTGTATAGGTAAGATACGGAACCTGGGTGACGCTGCCATAAGTTGCTCTATACGATGCGTCAGGGTCAGTTGCGCAGGAGGGAGATGCTGTTACATACTCTGCGAAGTTCAATTTTTCTAGCAGTTCAACATACTGCGTCGCGATCGAGGTAGCGTCTGACTCCCCCGCACATCACTTCAAGTATTCAAGTTCCTCTCGATGCCAGGACTCGAAATCGTCGTCAGTGATGTCCTTACTGCGCTTGAATCGCTCTAGTTCCGCCAGGTGGGTTTGGATAATATACAGCGCCTGCTTGTAATTATTGTAGAGGAATCGACCTGCCGGAAGAAATCTAAATCATATTGGATCATGACTCGGCACAAACCTTACTTAGCTCGAGATATTTATCCGAATCCCATTGGCTGAAATGGAGATCTAAGAATTGTTTCCAATGGAACTCTGATGCGTGACGTATGAGTGGTGCCGTATTATTAGAACTTGAGAATATGTGCTCGCAGGTTTCTAAGTCTTCGTTGCCGAATCCTACCTGATAAAGTGGGTGATTCTCCAGTTGACACAAACGATTGTGGGCGAATCCGTGGAAGGCGTTGACCACTACCTTCAGCCGTTTTTCCTGCACCTCGTTTCCGAGTGAGCTTGAGGCGATCGTCTTCTTAGACGCACAGCCCACATCATGCCCAACAGCTTGGTCTTCCCCACAAACGTCGAGCAACCGACTAACAGCCGCCAATCCATACTTCGCGCTATGAGCGACGTGAGCACCTGAATAACAAATTGATGAGTCACGTACAGTTCTCCACTTCGTTTCATTTCCGCGATACACTCTACGAAGCCGTGACGGCAGGCCATTACAAAGATACCGGTTTGTTCGAATACTTGAATTTGATTTTCTTCGATGGCCTTTGCAGCGGTCCAGTTGTCAGTGCAAGTAGTAAACCGCTTTTCTCTGGCAGCCTCGCCTGGCCTATCCCGCACTTCGTCCTTAAACCTCTCCACCTCAGTGTGAGGAATGAAATAATCGCTGTGAAATAATCGGGAGTCTGCAGATCCTGACCCATCCAAGCGCTTGGCAGATTGATTGCCATCCATACTGTGTAGCCGCGCAGGGCTCAACGGAGGTTCATCAGGTTGCTGTAATGGCTGTTAGGCGCATGGCGGACTCCAAAGAACTGCTCTAACCTCGAATGCACACGCTGGGCAAGCCCCACGTAATTTCCACGCAGGTCCATCACGGCCCAGAGCCTGCTTAAGTAATGTATGCACAGATCGGAGGATATTAAGATAAACGTCGAACGCGGCAGAGAGTTGAGCGTGGAGGTGGTGAGAATACGTGATCTAGAATACAGATTAGATTGAACCTTGTACGACCATAACCCACTTACGTTTTGCAAGGCACAAAGCACCTTCATCATTGCTTGAAGACTAAACGACAACTGGCGGCGTCGTATCTGGTGGTACAGCTCAAGGCATTCTAACCTGATTGCAATGCGAGGTTGGGAAGGCGAACACCCGAGTAACCCTACGCGTAGTAAGGCCGCGTTTGCGCTCTCATCAGCTTTCTGGATCACGTTAACATGCCGCTCGTACTCTAGACTGTCAGTACTAGAGCACCCTACCATTAGTTAATTATTGCTTACTTACGAAAGACACCGATGACATCTACGTGAAAGACGTGGTCGCCAGCCAGCTCCTCGGGTCCATTATGCTTCCATGCCAGATAGCGATCCACCAGGGTCGGCAACTGTGCTTGCCACGCTTGATGGGCATGTCTATTGCGCTGTGCACGAGGGCGCGTATCATGGCGGCGATGGGACCGGGGTTGACTGTATAGATTTTAGAGAAAGTTTCAGGGTATATTGGCCAAGGCGAGATCGAACGCATGAATGCATGAATGGCTGAAAATATTTCGAGTACACCGGATGGGCGTCGTCGAGCTCGTCGTCGAGCTCGTCATCGTTATCTTCGTCCAGTGGTGGTAGTCCAATGGTGCCCCGATCACCGTCGCTGTAATCCAGACCACCGTTTGAGCCGCAGTCGAGGTCATCTGTATCACCAATCTCCATGCATGCTTCTGCCAGACGCGCTCGCATGGACCGGGTATTGGCTAACTAATCTTCGGCAAGAAGTAAGAACAAAGTTGAGATAGCATACCTTGTGCCTCCTCCTGTTGCTTTTCTCGCACTAGCCTTGCCCTCCGAATTTGCGAGATTGACGCGGTGCTCGTAGTGAGAGAGAGCGATGATGATAAAACACTCATTCTAACGCGATTCGACGTCGTCCACCGTTTACTCTTCATCGTGGTCTGTAAGCAATCTGAAAAAAAAAAAGAAAAAAAAAAATCGCAGTGTTATATACATATATCATGTGGCTATGTAGGCACTTCACCGGTACAATGTCGTGATAAGAATGCCTCATGACGGCATGACATGATGATCATACACCTAGGCAGGGCTGGGTAGCGCTGACGAACAGGTAAAGCATCTAGTATTCGGACGACCGGTCAGGCAACCATAATAGACGGAAACCAAGGCATTAATAGACATACTACAATGCGCAGACTGGCGCCGAACGTCCGTGGTGGAAGGTTAGAACTGAATTTTGATTTCACGACGCCTGAGTTGCCGTGTGGACGAGTGACCGTAGATCTTTCCTACTTACATCCCACCCTTGTCGTCTACATGCTTGATCTGCGCTGCAGGTCGTTGGAGCGTGGATGGGAGCGGGAGAGGGGGGGGGGGGCGAACACAGCCCTATTGCTCAGTGAGTTCGAAGCTAAGGTACGGAAGGATTTTTCAAGAGTAAAGCTAGTGCGACTTACGTATTAACCTCGTCGTCGACATGCTTGATCTGTCCCGCAGATCGTTGAAGCGCGGGTAGCAACGGGAGGAGGGGGCACCCGAACGCGGGCCTGTTGCTCTGTGAGCTTGAAGCAATGGTATGGAAGAATATTTCATGAGTGAAACTCGTCCGACTTACACGTTAGCCTCATCGTTGACGCGCTTGATCAGCGGCACGGATCGCTCGTACGCGGCTAATAGTAGGAACGGAGGATGGGGAGAGGGGGGGGGGCTAGACGTAGATCTATCGGCACTCAGTGAGTTCGAAGCGACGATACGGAAGGATTTTTCAGGAGTAAAACTCGTCCGACTTACACATTATAATCTCCTCGTCGATGCGTTGGATCAGCGGCAGATTGTTCGTGCACGACTAATAGTAAGAACGGGGAGGGGGGGGAGGGAGCCTGATGTAGATCTATCGACACCCAGTGAGTTCGAAGCAATGATACGGAAGGATTTTTCGGGAGTGAAACTCGTCCGACTTACATATCAGAACCTCGTCGTCGACGTGCTTGATCTGCGCTGCAGATCGTTGAAGCGCGGGTGGGGGCGGGAGTGGGGGGAGATCCGAACACAAACCTGTTACTCAGTGAGTTCGAAGCAATGGTACGGAGGGATTTCTCATGAAGTAAAACTCGTGCGACTTACATACTAGCCTCGTCGTCAACGTGCTTGACCTGCGGCACGGATCGTTCGATAGTAGCAGCGGGGGGTGGGGCTAGACGCAGGCCTATCGACAGTCAGTGAGTTTCGAAGCAAGGGTATGGAAGGAATAAAGCTAATCTCGACTTACATGCTGGCCTCAGCGACTTCGGTAGGATCGATGACGAGGAGCCTGGCGGCAACCTCTTGTACTGCATGGGTACGGGCGACACGGCTATGAGAACAGTCTGAGTTGAAGTAAAACGCGATGAAAAGGGACATACCTGTATCACCATTGCAACGTAGGAAACGAGAGAGTGCGTACTCGCTCTACGCTGCAGATCGTTGACGCACGGCTACATGGGCGAAAACGACGTTGACGGGGCCGGCTGTTGCGTGAAAATCGATGCGGGCGACCAATTGGAACGAGGGGGCATAGTCGTCGAGCAGCACGACGGCCACAGCGTTGTGCTCATCGTTGCAAGCAGCGAGGAAGACGATAAGAGATAAGTACAAACTCCGCTTAGAGTCGGACACTGTACCTGACACAGCCCCGCGTCGGAACTATAATTCCGGGAATGCCCGGGTGGTTGATTTTCGACCGTGTCCCAATAGTACCCCGTATTACATTTTTACCTTAATTAACATTTTCTATCGTGCTAATAGTGCAGTGCTAGTAATATATAAAGAAAACCGCATTAAATTTGGCCCATAATCAAGCGAGATACGTTGCTCGTCGTGGGCAACAGCGAGCACGACAGTCCTGACATCGTGGGAAACAGTGGGCAGAGGCGATGTTGTCGGGAGGCGGTACCGGAGTTTGTTTCGGCAGATTGCGCAACGATTATATAATGCTGCGCTCTTATCTACTAGTGGATCAGCTGATCTAATCTTGCCCTATCTAGCTCGTAGTTTTCTCACCACTAAGTCAGTGCTGAGTGCTGCAGCAAGTGCTGCAGCACCGTAGTATTAGATTCTCCCTCTAATTAGTAACGAAGATCGCGTCACATCTTTGTTACTAATATGTAACGTGAATGGTGACACACAGGTGCTATGAAACCAGTGACTAGGCAACATGAACCTACTATGGGGATTTCAATATTTTGATACATGCAGAAGATGATTTGGAATACAATTGTAAAATATTATATGTTACAAACACATTCTGACACACCTCAAAATTAAAACTTATACAAGTCAGATAATACTATATCACAATATAATATTTTACAATTGTCTTTTGGATTATATTTTGTGCATGGTAGAATGTTGAAATTTCCCATGTGTGATTACTAGTCGAGTGTACACACTCACGGCATGTCAGTGGCACAGCCCCCTGAACTATATTCCTTATCGGGGAATAGCGGAGTTTGGCAATTCTGGTGATGCAGCGCGCGTCAACCCACTCGAGATTCCGAGAAGGTCGCGCAGCTGCCAGCCTTCGTGCAGGCTGTACTGAGTAGACAGGGGGCTGCTTTAACCCATTGGGATCTTTTTATTGTGTTTATTCTTTTTTTCATGAATATATGTATCATTCTTCGAGCTTCCCCTTACCGAGTGTTAGGCCGCTGCACACCTCTGTCATCCCCCACCTCGCCGACTCGATATCTCGACAACCACTCATCCGTCCCTCTCGCAAACCGGGATTCTGGATGTACTCGACGATACCTTTCAAATGGTATATATTTTGTCATAATTGGCCCAGTGCATCCAGAGATATCTCCCATTCTTTGGAGAAAGGCACTGTAGGACGAAATCTGGAATATCTCTTGATTGGGTGCGCCGTTTTCCCTGTTTCCACGTTCTCCCAACTCTCCTCGCACGTCGCTATCACCTCCTGAAGTTTCATAGAATTCCACCTGGCGGTTCCCCATCAACGCGATGCCATCCTTCCACCCCCTACCCCATTTAGATCCTAACCCGTGCAGTTCTCGCCCGAATCGCTCGCTTTTCTCAGAAGCGAACCTATTAGATGGTATCTACCAGAAGATATATAAGACGTCGCGCGCGCTTTCGCGGTTCAAAACTTATTCAAGTTTTTGTATTTGGACAGGGTGGCGAGGTCGGGTTTGCGTATCTCGGCCATTTTCGCGTCAAGCCTCTCGCTTTCTCGCATGGTGGTTCTACCTGTTACTGGCTACCTGGTGATGCCTTTTTCATGGCTTCGCGCTCAGCGGTTGTAGAGATATGGGCTTTCCTAGTGTACAGAGGGGTATGAGACAGTTTTGCTAATATCTCGGGAACGGGTGCGCCTTTTCCCACAATTCCTCATTCTCCCAACTTTCCTCAAGCATTCCTATCACCTCCCGGAGTTTCATAGATTTCCACCTAGCGGTTCCTCACTGACGCCATGCTGCCCTCTTAGCCCCTACCTTGCTTAGGCTGTAACCCATGCAATTCCGCGCCGAATCGTTCGCTTCTTTCAGAAGTGGATTCCCTAGACGACATCTACCAGAAGATATTCGAGACGTAGCACGCGCGTTCGCCGTTGCGGTGTTATTTGGGTTTTCGTGTCTGAGCAGGGTGACGAGGTTGGGATCCCACACCTCACTCATTTTGGCATCGTGCCTCTCGCTTTTTGGCATGGTGCTACTAATTTATTATGGATACCTGGTGATACCTTTCTCATTCCTACGCACTCGACGGTTGTGGAGATATGAGAGTTTCTGTATATGGAGGAGATATGAGGCGACCTGGCGGATATCTCGGGACTGGGCAGGTCAATCGGTCTGGTTCCTTTTTCACCATCTCTTCCTAGGTGTCCTCTACTGTTACCTGCAGTTTCGTATTGATTGCCTCAGCGGTTGTTGTGCAGCAGCCTTCTCTTCCCACCCCTTATGCTGGCCTACACACTGTCTACATCGTATCTCCCTCAGTTCTTCGCCTCGCCTTTCGCTTTTTTGGTATATAGTACTACTTGACCAGTGCTTTCGAATGGTATACCTCATGTCATGGTTCGTGCAGCCCTTGTTGAGAAATCTGGAATTTCATGTGCAGTGGTGTCTCGAACCAGTTTTGCTGATATCTTGGGATGGGGTGTGCGTATTCATTCAGTTTCTTTTCCTACACCTTCCCTACACTCCCCTTTGCTATCTCCTCGAGTCTCACGAAGTTTCGCGCAGCCATCGTCCTTCGGCGAGCCTGTCCGCTACCTTTCCCCGTGGGCACCTTCGAGCTCGTACTCTCAGTTTGCAACCGAGGGTGGTTGAATTCTCAAGTGACCCGGGGATGTAGGGAGTGAGTACTCCCCACTAAGATATTTATTTTATTTTATAGTTTTTACTTTTACTTCTACTTCACTGCTTTTACTTTCTTTTATTTTTATTTTTGTTCATTTACTTTAGACTTAGTGTGAGAAATTTGCAGGTGGCGGTGCCCATGGGAACCACCAAAAAAGGCAATGCCCCTGCCAGCGAGGGCGAGCAACTCGTTCGAGGGGCCCCTGCGGGGCAGCACACAGGCGGCAAGTGTTTGGAGGGGCCCAGCAGGCCCTGTTGACATTCCAACTGCATGTATTTACCATGCTAGCTAGCGAAAAGCGGTCAAAAGTACACAAAACATGCTGGGAAAGGTCTGTAAAGTGCAAAATCAATTGTAAAGTGGTGTAAAGTGACTTTACACCATGCATGGGGAATCTCCAGCCTGTCATGGAGAATCTCCCACCTGTCATGGAGAATCTCCAACCCACTGTGGAGAATCTCCAACCTGTCATGGAGAATCTCCAACTCACTGTGGAGAATCTCCAACTTGTCATGGAGATTCCCCAAGCCCCCCTGGAGAATCTCCAACCTGCCATGGAGAATCTCCAACCTTCCATGGAGAATCTCCATGCCCCCCTGGGGAATCTCCAACCAGTCATGGAGCATCCCCATACCCCCTTGGGGAATCTCCAACCAGTCATGGAGAATCCCCAAATCACTGTGGAGAATCTCCAACCAGTCATGGAGAATCTCCAAGTCACTGTGGAGAATCTCCATGCCCCCCTTGGGGAATCTCCAACCAGTCATGCAGAATCTCCAAGTCACTGTGGAGAATCTCCATGCCCCCCTGGAGAATCTCCAATTGGTCATGGAGAATTTCTAAGGTGCTATGCATGGTCATAGTGATGTCAATTTGGCATGGGGCTGCCAGCAATTCTTTCACCAGGGATACAGTAAGTCAAATGTGCATGGGGAATATCCAGGTGTAGCCTGTTCAATGGCCAGCTGCCACCTGGGCTAGCTCAACTTAGTATATGGCATGCCCATGTTTGCAATGGAACAAGGTTCAATTGAGCCTGGGTACAACCCAATTATCACCAGGCATAGGTCAATTCAGCCTGGGAATTCCCAGGAGAAGTCCAGTTATCACCAGGAATAGGTCAATTTTACTGGGGGATGTCCAGGTACAGACTAGAGAAGGGGTCAACCTACCCTGGGAAAGTCCCAACTGCTACCCTAGGGTAGGTCAAAAGAGGATGGGGAATGCCCAGGTTTAGCCAAGTAGGAGGGTCCATTTTAGTCTGGAGAATACCCCATTGCCTTCAAGGACTGGTCAATTTGGCATGGGAAATGGCCAGGACTGGACTGGAAGTGGGTCAATTTAGCCTGGAGAAGATCCAGTTGCCACCTGGGCCAGGTCAATTTTCCATGGGGAGTGCCCAGGGTCATACTGGGACCTTGGTCAATTTAGGCTGGAGAAGATCCAGCTGCCACTTGAGACAGGCCAATTTAGCATGGGGAAATCATATCAGGACCCCAGCCATTCCTGCCATATGGGAGATTCCCCAGGCATGTTCTGGAGAATCCCCAGGCGTCAGGTATTCCCAACCACTTGACACCTATTAGGTCATAACATCTGTAAGAATATATGAACCTAATAGGTCCCTGTAGGGGGTTGACTGAAGTGGGAAAGTAGGTTAATTTAGCCTGGAGAAATCCCAGTTGCTACCATGGGTAGGTCAAATTGGCATGGGGAATGCCCAGAATTGAACTGGCAGGTAGGCCAATTTAGCCTGGAGAAATCCCAGTTGCCACCATTGGTAGGTCAAATTGGCATGGGGAATGCCCAGTATTGAACTGGCAGGTAGGCCAATTTAGCCTGGAGAAATCCCAGTTGCCACCATTGGTAGGTCAAATTGGCATGGGGAATGCCCAGAATTGAACTGGCAAGTAGGCCAATTTAGCCTGGAGAAATCCCAGTTGCCACCATTGGTAGGTCAAATTGGCATGGGGAATGCCCAGGATTGGACTGGGAAGTTGGTCAATTCAGCCTGGGGAATACCCAGAAAATGCAGGTAATATCTCGGAAAAAATCATATTTGGACCCCAGCCACTCCAATATATTGACACCCAAAATGTATTTATTCTGGAGAAATGGATTTCCCCCATTTTCTCCAGCACCTATTGCATGGCAGGCCTGGAGATTCCCCAGCCATGAGCTGGAGAATCTCCAGAGGTTGGGAATTGCCACAGTTGACACCTATTAGGCCAATACATCTATAAGAATATATAGACCTAATAGGTCCCTGTAGGTGGTTGACTGAAGTGGATCATTGCATGGTGGCTGAGTGTTCAAAGTTTTGGTAGATGCAGGGTTGTTGGAAGGGGGAGAGTTGGCAGGGGCAGCATTTCAAGGGCAATGAGAGGGGATGTCTACACTGTCAAAGTGAGCTGGTTTCTTCCTTTTTATAGCATTCTTGAGCTCCTTGACCTGGGCATAGGCTCTAGTGAGGGCATGCTTATATTCTTCATTGGTGAAGAGAAATGATAGAGATATACCAGGGATATGCTCTAAAGGCTTGTTTGACCCTATAGGGAATCTGCATACCTTGTTGCCACCATTGCCATCATCACTATGTGATAGACATGTGCTGTCTAACACTTATGTCACATCTAAATTGTTGAAGTAAAATAGATGCCTAACCTTTTGTTTGACATGTAACACTCTGGAATGGGGTGGTGACATGAGCATGCAGAGAGAAAATTGCAAAACAATAGTAGCCAAGTAGATTGGGTTTAGTACACAGGTGGTATCATGCAGGGCCTTAAAAGCATTTATGTGCCAAAAATGGCATATGTGAATGGTCCTTGCATCATGATCGCCATGCACCCCATCGGTCATCGTGGCAGGACAACACCTAAGGGCAACCATTGCCATGATATTCATGAGGCTCATGTACAAGAGAGTTATGCATGAGACGACTTACAAGGGGGAGTACAGGGGAATTCATGGGGTAAGGCATTAGTGTATTCATCAATGATGTGTAAGAGTAACTCATGTAGTAACTCACATGTAGTGCTCTATTGCATTACCTGGTGGACAGCAGATCCTCCTTGCCTATATTCAGGGCATCACATTAGTGAATATAATTGTCATCTGTACATTTGAGAATTGACTACGGACATGCTAATGAAATATCTTGCTTGCACTACAGCCTTCTAAGTCCATGTTGATCAATTGCAATGAGACTGAGGGCCATTACATCAAACCTGACAACAAGCAAATTACTGCAGTAGAAGAGAGAAGGGTTAGTGAGGAAAGTCGGTGTTGACATGCTGGTTGCAACTCATGATAACCTGGGGACAGATGGAAAGGGGGTCATGGTGAATGAATAAATGGTAATCAGAATGACCTCTAAGGTGCAGAGTGACCTAGAAATGTGTAGTTAGTTAAACAAGTATGTGGTAGTGAGTCTGACACTTAACTTTGACAATATTAAGGGGAAGTATTTGGAGAATTTTTGCTTGACTATGAGCTTGCACCAGTGATGTACATACTCGCCTAATACATGTGTATGCTTGATGATTGAACTTAAGCATGCCTGTGCTACTAGCAATAACCACAAGTATGATTGTTTTGTATTAATGCTACTAGCAACTACTACTGACTACCGATCAACTGACAAAACATGCTTGAACTGACAGAAGGATTGTTAGTGTTGTAGATGTTGCACCTCACAATGAGTGACTTACCTGTGGGAGGGTGAAAAAGAGAAAAAGCCTTCATGAGAAAAGCTGGCATTGATATACTAAACACAACTCATGGTCACATGTATTGCTGCTCAGACTCAGTACTCTGTACACACATGACCATGAGTTGCATTCAGGTTGCCACTCAGACTTGGTACTGCATGCACATGACCATGAGTTGTGTTCAGTATATCAATGCTGGCTTTTCTCACAAAGGCTTTTTCTCTTTCCACCCTCCTGCAGGTAAGTCACTCGTAATTCACTCACTAAATATTCAAGCTGTATGCTAATCCATTGGAAGGTGCATATACAACTGATCATAGAAGACCAAATCTACAAGACTGAGGTTCTGTCAAGACCGGTTCTCAACGGTCTCCGAGAGGGTCTGAGGGCAGAGGGTGGCTAGAGCGAAAGTCCGGGTAGTCGGAGTTTAGCATACAACTTAGTACACTTCTTCCTGCCAAGTCCCTAGAGGTCGGAACTATCCAGAAACTATCTGGAGTCGAGTGAGATCGATGAGTATCTTATTCAATATTCGAACTGATGTGCTATGACGTATGTACAAAGCTTTTATAGTACAGAGAAAAGCATAAAGCAATGTCTGGGGTGTAGTGACTACCAGAGCGCAGTACAGATGAGTAACAATATTAGTGAGCTTATTAGTAAGGTAAGTCAGTAGTCGCCAGATAGCTGGATGGTATGGGGATTAGTAAGACATACGGGTATGGAAGTGTAGCAAGTCACTTAGAAGCGCGAGAGAAACATACTAAATATGGCAACAGAAACAGAAATAGATCGTAAGTCAAACCAGAGATGGAACGGAGTTTCACAATGGAAGCCCATAGGGCTAGAACGACACCTCAGATGGTCGGACTGCAGTCCAGACCTTACATGCACATCATGGATGTGACAGTATCCCCCTCTTAGGGCCGAGCCCTCGAGGCACTTGTTGTGCTCAAGTGTCGCTTCGGAGTTTGGATTTCCGCATTGTCGGAGTCCGAAAAGTTCACAGTAAAAAGAGTTCAATGGGGTTTTGTCAAAGTCCAGATGCCCATTCTCATTTTCTCTAAATGCTATGGCTCCTACCCAACGCCTTAAGTCTTCACTCAACCCTGCAGGCATCGCCTGGGAAGTTCTCGATGATGAACTGCTCCAGGAGTATCCAGACGACCTGCCGACTATGAAGATGGCAAAATTCGATGAGTGACAATGTCGCCAGCATGCTGCCATGCAGGCAGCAATTGAAGAAGAAGAGTGCTGGAGAGCTGAGGAGGTCCGGAAAGCGAAGGAGGCCAAGGAGCATCGAAAGGCGGAGGAGGCTGCACAGAGGAAGGCAGCTGAGGAGAAGAGACTCCGTGAGTTGGAAGCGGAGAAAAGGTGTCTTGAGGAGGAGACGTGTCGGGCACAGCAGGCGGAGAGTTCATTGGTGCATAACAATATTTATCATTCTAGAAATCTGTACTGACAAGTCTGTAATAGTCTCAGCGCATCGCATCGGTCAGCAGGAAGTCTGCAGAGCAGGTGAAAGCTTGCTCTGCCTGCATCAAGGCTGGCAAACCGTGCGTGCCAGGTACCAGACGTAGCAAGTCATGCATCCGGTGCCAGAAAACCAAGGGCAAGTGCGACTTGAATCCGAAGGTGCTGGAGCCCAAGAAGCCAGCATTGACGGCGACATCTCCCTGGGGTGGAGAAAAGAGAAAATGGAGGAAGTCTGCACACTTCGGAGAGCCGGCCAACGACAAAGACTTGGACGACATGCTGGATGTTGAAGTCGTCTCGAAGCCCCATGCTCCCCGTGTGCAAGCTCCATGACAAGACCCTTTGGCAGAGGTCTTGGACAGGCGCCTCGGAGAAATTGTCAAGGCGATTGAGAAAAATATGGCAGCCATTGAGATGATGTCAAGGGAGGTCTGGGACCTGTCTGGGGTTCTGGAGGAGTTGTTTGAGGTTCTCAAGACTGCGATGACAACCCTCGTCAACTGGGCATTGAACGACGATGACATTTAGTTGTTATTTTTTCTTAGTTTATCTGTGTCTGTAGTGTACTTCGAACTTTCCTGTCCCCCCCCTCTTTCTTTTCTTTTTTTTTGAAATATATTTTTTGTTGTGTCCATTTTCGAATACGGGTGAGCATGAGTCTATATAGCATGGATGGAGTAAACTCCGAAAAGTCCACTTATTTCCGGGGTGGGACGGTGCTCAATGGACCATCCTTGTGGGGGTATGCTTTGTGGAAATCTGCGACTAAGTCAGGGGCGTTGCTTAACTCGGTAGCTATGAGCCAGGACGTTTCTTCGTCCGTGCCTTCATAGCCAGCCCACTTGACTAGGTACTGCAGTGGACATCGCCTACGGTAGTCCAGTTTAGAGTCTAGGATTTGTTCTATTTCGAACTCTGGTTCTCCGTCGATTTCAATGGGTGGAGGTGGAGGTTGGACATGGTTGGGAATGGTATTCGGAGTTGCCAGTTCAAGTTGTGAGACGTGGAACATGGGGTGTACAGACTTCATAGCATCAGGTAGTCAGATAGTGAAGGATAATGATCCAACATGAGCGATGATGGGGTATGGGCCTAGATTCTTCTCCGAGAGTTTCTTTGAAGGTTGCGTGGACCTGAAGTACTTTGCTTTGACATATACCAAATTGCCAATCTGAAAGTCTGGAGGCAGAGATCTCTTAGCATCTGCCGGACCTTGGTATCTCTGCTGAGCTTCCTTCATTTCTTCTCATAGGAATGTATGCAGGGAGTCTAGGTCCACTGCATAGTCTCTAGCTCGAGAAGATGTTAATTCTCTTTCTGGGTGTACAGTAACATTAGGATGATAACCCTTATTGGTGAAAAACAGTGAAACTCCAGTTGTAGCACTGGGAGCGTTGTTGTATGCAAACTCTGCGAGTGGTAGCAACTCGGACCAGTTGTCCTGTTGGTAATTACAGTAGACCCATAGGTACTGCTCCAATGTCTGGTTAGTTCATTCGGTTTGACCGTCGCCTTCAGGGTGATATCCGGAAGTGAAATGGAGTTTCATATCCAGCACTTTGCCCAGCGACCGGAAGAAGTGAGACACGAACTCCGTGCCTCTGTCAGAGGTTATGTGTGAGGGAACTCCGTGCTTTGAGAAGACATGGAGTAGGAACAATCTAGCAAGTTGTGGAGAGGTAATTGTATCTTCGGTGGGGATGAATATAGCTTGTTTCGAGAGACAGTCTACAACGACCAGTATAGCGGTATGGTTTCCGGAGTTTGGTAGTTGTTTGATGAAGTCCATCGAAATGGAGTTCCAAGGTCTCTCCAGTATTGGTAATTGCTTCAACATACTGTATGGTTTGTGTCTCGGGGTTTTAGCACATGCACAGGCCGTGCAAGATTTGATGTAGTCTTTGATAAAAGTCCGAGCATTTGGCCAGATGTACTCATGATGGATGAGTTTGAGTGTTCTGTTTTGTCCGAAATGACTGGCCAGGGGGTGGTCATGCTTGTAATGGAGTACGTGAAGCCTGAGGTCGTTTGCTTCAGGGACATATATACGATCATCCAGATGTAAAAGTCTGGATTCATCTACCCTCCAACAGGGGTTAGATGGGTCAGAAAGGTGGAGTTGACCTAGTGGGTCAGATGCTAAGGCGGACTTGATATCTTCATGGAGTTTCTCAATGTCCATGATTATACTAGCACGTAGTACCAGGCTTTCTAAGTAGGTTGCCCATAATGAATTGGATAGTTGTTCAGTGGTAAACACCGGTCGGAGGTTCTGTGGGTTGGCTTGGGCGTAGCCCCTATCCCCCTCTTTGGGGTAGACATCCCATCATCTAGTCAAGGCATTGGGCTTTGCTCCGAGCTTACCAGGGCAGAAATGAATGACCATATTAAATTGAGAAAGGTACTCAGACCAACGTGCTTGGCGCCTGGTGAGCACTTTCAAGGTGGAGAAGTACTCGAGATTCTTGTGGTCGGTAACAACGTCAATGGGGTGTGCAGGGCCTTCAAGGTAATGGTGCCAGGTCTGGAAGGCTTCATGAATCGCCAACAGCTCTTTGTCGTGTGTGTCATAGTTCAACTCTGGGGCGGTCAAAGTCTGGGAGTAGAATGCTACTGGTCGTACCTCACCATCCGGGCAAGTGATGGACAGAATGCCGGCGATAGCATAGTCCGAAGCATCTGTTTCAACCGTGATGGGAAGTCTGGGTTGGAAGTGAGTCAATATTGGAGCCATGGAGAAAGCCTCTTTGAGATGATTAAAGGACCAGCGACAATCTTTGGAGAAATTCCAAGGTGCCCCCTTCCATGTGAGATGTGTTAGTGGGTCCACAATGTCCGAGTAGTGAAAGATAAAATGACAGTAAAAGTTTGCAAAGCCGAGGAAGGACTGGATGTCCTTCACCCTGCAAGGTTCAGGCCAGTCACGGATGGCCTTCACCTTGTCCTCGGACATTGACAAACCGTCGGGGGATAAAAAGAACCCGAGGTATTCCACAGACTTGGAGTGGAACTCGCATTTCTCTGGTTTGGCATACAAGCCATGCTCCCGGAGTCTGTGGAGTACCTCACGAACATGTTTTTTGTGGTTTTCGATGTTATCAGAATAGATAAGGATGTCGTCTAGGTAGACAACGATGCATACATCCAGCAGGTCCATGAAGACGGAGTTGACAAAGCGTTGGAATGCTGCAGGGGCATTGGTAAGTCCGAATGGCATTACAAGCCACTCGTAAGATCCATAACGGGTTCTGAAAGCCGTTTTCCATTCATCTCCTTCGGCAATCCACACCAGGTGGTAAGTGTGGCACAGATCGATTTTAGTATATACTTTAGCCTGACTAGGTGAGTCGAGTAAGTCTGAAATGAGAGGTAGTGGGTAATGGTCCTTCTTGGTGATCTTATTGAGGCCCCTAAAGTCAACACAGAGACGAAGTGATCCATCCTTCTTTTTGACAAAGAGGACCAGTGTGGCATACAGAGATGATGTTGGACGAATAAAGCTGGTAGTGAGATTTTCGTCAATGAAGGTCCAGAGAGTGGCAAGCTCAACGGACGAAAGTGAATAGAGGGTTCCCAACAGCAGAGTAGTTCCTTCCTCCAACTCTATCTTGAGGTTGAACTCCTGGTGAGGCGCAAGTGTAGCTGCCTTGGCCTTGCTGAACACATCAGCGAAGTTGTGATAGTCCGGGGGTACCAACGACAAGTCCGGGGTATCCTGTATGGTGGCAGCCCGGAGTTTGGTACCATCCTGGGGTTGGATCTGGAGGGAGAACTGGGTTGAGCCATCTAGCTTGCAAGCGTGGATGAAGGCCGCTGCATTGACAAGGGAGATGTTCGGTGCTTGGGTGTTGGGTGGAGAGGAGTGATTGACCGACTCGGGAAGGGTGATTTCCGGAGAGCCCAGGGGGGCGTCTACGGGGTTTCTCGGAATTGACTCTGAGTCAGAGGGCGATGTCGGCGCCGGCAAATGAGATGTAAGGTTTTGGAACTTAATACTGCTCAGTACCCAATCAATTGATGGATTGTAGCAGGTGAGCCAGTTATGTCTGAGAACAATCTTACACTCAGAATCCAATGGAGTTACATAGAAGGTCATGTCGGTGATATCTCTGGAGGGGAAACAGACTGAGAGTTTTGAGGCTTTACTGATTGATGTTGTTGTCACACCGTTGAACAGACAGAGGACGAGAGGTGGAACGGAGTAGGTTGAAAGACCGTGATTATTGACAAAAGTAGAATCTACAAAACAGTGGGTCAAGCCTGAATCTATTAATGCTGGAAAGTCCAGAATATTATATGAATCGAGGGCGACAGAAGGTTTTAATGAATTTGGATTTGAAAGAGCGGATGCGTTGAGGTGTGCCTCTGAGGGTGCACAGTCGGTATCAACACAACTCCCAGGCTGTGCAGAGTTCTGAGAGTTGCACTCTATTTTTTTACCTCAGAGGAGGCAGTCGGTTTGGCTTCCAACTCAGTAACCATGGTAGCGTGAGCCTTAGCTGCATGAGATGTAGATCTAGGGCATTCTTTAGCCTTGTGCCCAGGGTTCCCGCAGAACATACACAGGTTCTGCTCGAAATGCCTCTTTCGCTCGGCAGGTGTCAACTTGCTGTCTTTTCCAAGCTTGTTAGACAATGTGGGTGGTGCTCCGGAATTCTGACTGTTCGGAGGCTTGGGGTTTGAAGTAGATGGAGTTTGCTGGTTACTACCAGACTGGGGGTTGGCATTAACAGACTTCTGCTTGTCCCCCTTATTCGAGTTGGCCTTACCTCCGGAGTTACTTCCGGAGTTGTTGCTGGAGGACTTTGCTTGATGAGAGATCTCGTCCTTGCGCTCCCAGTAGCGCACGTCAATTTCTTGGGCTAGCATGCGCAACCCATACAGAGTAGTGGGCTTCCCAACCCTACTGATTTCATCTTTGATGCGATCTGGGAGTCCAGTATAGAACAGGTGGTGGAGAGCACCATCTCCGTAACCTTGGACTTGTGATGCCAACCTGTTGAAGTCGACCACATATCGGTTTACACAATGCGTCTCCTTCATGTGGAGGTGATCAAGCTGGTGCTCGGCGTCTGCGACCGGGTCGTGTGGTCCGAAGGTTGTCTGGAGATCTGCTACAAAGTCTAGCCAGCTGTCCATCCAGAGCAGACGGTCTGCCGGATCCCCAGAATTTAGGAGGTCTGGCTCAAACCACTCGAGAGCCATTCCTTTGAGGTACGACTGGGCGAACGTAACCTTATTTCTGTCCAGGCGGAAGGCCTTAGGACGATCTTGGAAGCACAGTTCGCATTGAACTAGGAATGTCCGGAGTTTCTTTGGGTTGGTTCCATCAAAGGTGTCCAGCTCTCGGACCTTGGCATGTGAGGACGAGGTGTCGTCAGAGTGACGGGTTGAACGTGACAGATGGTCGACGGCTGTTGCCAAATTTTGCAAGACCGCCAGTTGGGGGTCTAATTGTTCTGGGGCATCGATGAAAGGGTTTCCTTCATCGTCGTCGTCATCGTCATCGTTGTCGTTGTCTCCAGGACCATCGTCTCTGGGACCATCATCTCCGGGGTCGTTGCCTCCAAAGGGGTCTGGGGTTGGTTGTGCTGTGGATGAGGAACGTCTACCGGAGGAGCCGGTTCTAGGAGTTGGGGTAGTGAGGGGTTCACCCCTGGCGGAGAAACTTCGAAATTGGCTGACTGACAGTGGAGGACGTCGGCAGCTCGCTAATGCGATACGTGCACTAGACTCGTGCATGTCATCAATCACAGCTTGTTCCGAAGCTTCAACAGCCATTGAGTGGGAACGGAGTCAGGTAGTCATGGTCATGGCGTGGGGGGTTTGGTGGGCTCGTGCAGGAATTCAGTTCGAATATACTGTCAAGACTGGTTCTCAACGGTCTCTGAGAGGGTCCGAGGGCAGAGGGTGGCTAGAGTGAAAGTCTGGGTAGTCGGAGTTTAGCGTACAACTTAGTACACTTCTTCCTGCCAAGTCCCTAGAGGTCGGAACTATCCAGAAACTATCTGGAGTCAAGTGAGATCGATGAGTATCTTATTTGATATTCGAACTGATGTGCTACGACGTATGTACAAAGCTTTTATAGTACAGAGAAAAGCATAAAGCAATGTCTGGGGTGTAGCGACTACCAGAGCACAGTACGGATGAGTAACAATATTAGTGAGCTTATTAGTAAGGTAAGTCGGTAGTCGCTGGATAGCCGGATGGTATGGGGATTAGTAAGACATACGGGTACGGAAGTGTAGCAAGTCACTTAGAAGCATGAGAGAAACATACTAAATATGGCAACAGAAACAGAAATAGATTGTAAGTCAAACCAGAGATGGAATGGAGTTTCACGACAGAAGCCCGTAGGGCTAGAATGACACCTCAGATGGTCAGACTGCAGTCCGGACCTTACGTGCACATCATGGATGTGACAGGTTCTCAAAACAAAGTTTTGATGATGGAGTCAATGTGTTGGTAAGCTGCCCACTGTTTGTGGAATTAACTAGATTCTTGACTTGGCATTTGATGTTCACCATGGGTAAGTTGTCTATGTGTCAAGTGCCACACCTAGTCTAATGATCACCCTACCTCATTGGTATATGTGCAGGTACAATCGTCGATGTGAAGGTGAAACCTCAGCATTTAACATTCTCCATGGTAAGCTGTCCATGTGTCAAGTGCCACACATAGTCTAACAATCACCCTACTTTGCTGGTATATGTGCAGGTACAGTCGTCAATGCGAAGGTGAACCCTCGGCATTTAACATTCTCCACAGGTAAGTCGTCCATGTGTAGAGTACCACACATAGTCTAACAATCACCCTACTTTGCTGGTATATGGGCAGGTATGGTTGTTGATGCAAAGGTGAATTGTTTACCCTCTGCAACAGATTCATAGTACTAACTTGACTTGGCACCTAGTATTGGCCTAACATGCATGGCAGTCAGTACATATGTAGACTATACAACACGATGAATAGTGTATGAATAATATCTTGATGACCAAATGAGTGTGAAGTTTTTGAAGAAGCTTTTGAAGGGTCATTGAGGGTAGTCTGTACTCGGGTGATAGCAAATTTATAGATAATGATGATGTGAATAACAATGAGGGACAGCACACATGCATGCAAAGTTGAGCTCACACATTGTTGGCTCAGCTGTTATTCTAACTACGTACTCTTAGGCCATTGTCCCCTCCCATTGTTAGGAACAAATAACGACCCCTGTCACCTAAAATCAATTTTTGTTCATACTCTCTTCTGTATCCACTGCACTGCTGATTACTTTCTGCTCACACCAAAACCCACACCTACCTATGGCAACTCCTATTCATATCACCCCTGCTGCCCTGAATGATGTGGCCTTTGCTTTACTGAAGCAATACATGCAAGGCAAGATCTCTGAAACACTTACTCTAACCAGGATAGATGTTGAGCTTGCTGTTGTGGGCATTCCCTTTGATCAGGAGGAGTGGCTCAATCTTATGGGGGTCATCCTGATGGATCCTGCAGAGGGACTCAACTCCATTGAGGCTGCATGACATCTTGTGCAGATGAAGACAAATGGGTGGCCAATGACAATATCTCTTTTGCTGACTTTCTGACTGAGATGGAGGCAAAATTTAAGGACAGGTACAAGTTTGATGAGTGGAAAATTGTTTTTGATCAAGTGTTCAAAGCCTCCCATGAAGGCAATGCTGTTGAGGTTGTCAGGGCTGCTATGGCTGAGCATGGTGTCCTTGAATGCCCCAGTGAGTAAATCCTGAACTGGTGTCATGAAGAGATATGCTGACATCCATCAGGCATTCATGATCTCTCCCCTCAGGCCTTGTCCTCTGGTAAGTAAACTTCCAGATCCTAGATTGTCATGTAATTTATTGATAATTTGCAGCTAATGTCTCCCACAGCCTCCCTTCTCCCCAGGCTTCTTCCTTGCAACCCCAAAAGTCAATATCCATCCTTTAATCTGCAGGTTTTGCTGATACCATTCTTCAGGTAAAGTCAAATCCAATGGCCCCTTACCTCCAGTGAAGTGCCTGAGGTCAAACAACCTCGTTCAGAGGTTTTTAGACATGTCCATGCAGGACAATGACAATGACAAAAGCATAGACAAGAATGACTGAGATAACAAAGTGGATTGCCATCCAAGGGTAACTGAGATCACTCTGTCAGGGCACATGACTCTCAACAAAGGCTTTGAACACATTTTCCATCGTTACAGCCATGAGGGGAGGGCCAAAGGATCAGACACACAAGTGTATCAAAACCCAGTTCACAAGACTGAAGTTGGTATGGACTTAGATGTGTGCCTGGTTGAGTCGAGGGTTTATATGATAGAGTTGCCCACCAGTCAGTCCACCACATGTCTCCTTGCTTGACATCTCATTTTGTTTCTGTTAGTTCATGCTGCAGGATTCATCTTAGAGCACCTTAAGCATAGAGGACTATCCTGCCAAACATTCCAATCAGTTCCTCGGTGGATTTTTGTGGAAGCTCACAATCCATTGGAGGTTTAACTAAGCCTTCCCCCTTCCCATACTGACCTTGTCAAGGAAATCATGTGGATACCCTCAGAACAAATGTGATCCATCACAAAGCCTGTGATATCCCCATATGTTCTTGGGTGTGCATATTAACTGGTGTCTTCAGGAATGACATTGCCTATGTCCTCAGTGTCAATGACTCTTTCATTGAAACTCTTATTGTCCCTTGGAAGTTGCCTTACCACCCTGACAACACTCCAGTCAATGGGCACAGTTTATTTGACATGGGATTAGCCAGGGAATATGGCTTGGAGGTAACTGTTGATACAAATCACCAGGGACATCCTGTCACCTACTGTCAGGGGGAGGGGTATTATTCCAGTTTTAGTCATATTCACTTCTGCAAGAACAGGGTGAAGGTGAGCTTGCCATTGCCTGATGAAGTTGCCTGGTTTGCTGTGGCAAGCATAGACCTGTCTTTGGTCAACCACACCATGACCCACTTCTCGGCTCAATGGTGGCAAGTTGGCAACACCAGCAGGATTTGCTCAGGTGAATTTACAAGCAGGTTGGCTTGCATCATCGGAATGGACCCTCAAAGTGAATCTGTCACTGTCCTTGTTCTAACTGACAGTGCAAGTGATGATGTTGGAGTGCTCGAAATCTCCATACATGATTTCAAGCTGGAATTCCCTATTGGCACTTCCATTAAGGTCATCACTGGTGTTAACTGCAGCTTTCAAGGCATGGTGATTAGCAGAACAAATGATATGTTCCTACTGCAGGGTAGTGACCAACAAGTAAGTCATGATCTTGTGAAGTAAACTATTTACTGAGGTGCTTGTTCACAGCTTGAGGTCCTGGGGACATTCCTTGTGATGTACATCTCCCTGGTAACATACACTTCTCAAGCTCACTATCATGTCCAGCCTGATCCTCTAGCTACTGAGAACTGTTTACAACCAGGGGACTCCATACATGTCATCAGTGGTCCACACAAGGGCCTTAGTGGCATGTTACACTACCACAGTGGCCATGAACTATTGGTCACACCCTTAGTTCAGAGCAAAAACACCAATGACCTAGGAGACAAGGGAAAGTCCAAAGCCCAGGAACCCAGAGCCACCAGGGGCGATGGCAATGGCAATGAGGATAGTCGTGCACAAGTGACACCTGTAATTCAGTGGGAAAACATTGATGACCTGGGGGATAAGGGAAAGTCCAAGGCCCAGGAACCCAAAACTACCAGGGACAATGGCGATGTTGATGAGGATAGTGACCTTGTGCAGGTATCTATCTGTATGGATGATGCTGTTGTCACTCCTCCACCTACCCTGCAATTCTCAAAGGGGATGGGGTATGATGTCACCATTGGCAACCATGTATGGGTGGTGCATGGTCCTGCTGTAGGTGTTGAAGGGCCTGTTCATGCTGTCAACCTTGTGACTGGGTGTCTTGTAGTGCTGTCTGAAGATGGCCCATGGGTAAGGTGTTTGCACCCATTACTTCCATACTACTCTGATGTGACATCTTAGTACAATGTTCACATCAGCCTTTGCATGAAACTGCAAGATTATTGCCTTCATGACATAGAATGCCAGGTCAGCCACAAGGTGTGGATCATCTCTGGTCCCAGCAAGGGATACAGAGGGATGCTGCAGTCAGTAGAAAGAACTACTTGCAAGGTTGCAATTCACTCAGGTATTATGCAGTTGAAACCTACTGCAGTTGTCAATGAGTAAGTCACTTCGTCTGTTAGCATCACACACTGATTTCCCTTCTTTTGTTCAGATCTGGCATCCTCCTCAGTGGTATGCCCTTGGATCCTACACAAATGGCAGCATTCATAGAACTTTGCTGAACATCATTCATATGGACTGCAGTCCCCCCCTCACCATACTACCCCACCCCCTTCCCCACCCATTGTAGATCCTTTGGTCAAATCAGGTCCTAGTATGTCAGCTTACAACCCTTGGGTTGTCAACTGTGATGATGCCACATCACAACACTCTAATGAGACAGTGCAACAGGAAGCTGACTATGGTGCATATGTCTGGCTCTGCATCAACATCCAAACTGAATTTACCATTTAGGCCATGTTCCCTGGCTCTTCAACAATGATTTCTGTGACTACAGTAACTGGCATGTATGCCTGAGGGTCAGCCTCTCTTACAACTGCAGTTCACTGGTGAAGCAAGTGGTTTGCACTACTGCTGCTGACCGCTTTTCTACTGTCACACAAGGGCACAGTTCGGCCCCCCCTGGTCATGTGTCTGTCACAGTGAGCTCAAGTATGGTGAGTGCAAATGTTGAACATCACTTCACCCCCACTTGTGACTTGACTCCCACCAATCCAACGAGTGCCAGGCAATTCTGTGTCATACTGAAGGGCAAGCTCATCAGCCAAATTCACCAGGTCAAGAAATGTCAAAGCAGGAAAGCCCCAAAAGGGGTGGAGTTGGAGGATGGCACCAAGCTTCCATTTGGGGATGTATGCCAAGTTATGCCCATGAGTTCACACAGCATTGTAGGTATTTCAATTTAATCACAGTTATAATCTCTTGGCATTTCTGATTTACAGGTCATTGGCTTGGGATCATAGCTGGCTTTTCTTACGAACACCTTATCTCTTTTACCCACCCACAGGTAAGTCAGTCTCTGTGAGGCACAATGTCTGCAGCACTAACAATCCTTCCATCAGTCCTAACCTGTAATGTTGGTCAGTTGGTAGTTAATAGTAGTTGTTAGTAGTACCATTAACAAAGAACAATCCTACCTGTGAATTGTACTAGTAGCACTGGTGTGTTCAAGTTCAATCCAGCATACACATGTATTTGGTGAGTATGTATGATCATCAGTGCAAATTCATAGTCTGGAAAAATTTCACCAATTATTCCCCTGCATATTGTTGAAGTTAAGCATCAGATTTGCCACTGCATACTTGTTTAACTAACTACACATTTCTAGGTCGCCTTGCCCCTATTATCATTTATTCACTCATCACTGTGGCTCCCTCAGTCTGTCCTCAGATTATCGCAAGTTGCAACTGGCATGTCAACACTGACTTTCCTCACTGATCCTTGCTCTTCTTCTATGGCAGGTAAGTTGCCTGTCATCAGGTTTGATGTAACAGCCCTCAGTCTTATTGTAATTTATAGATGTGGACTTAGAAGGCTGTAGCATAAGCAAGACATTTCATTAATGTGTCCATAGTCAATTCTCGAATGTATAAATGAGAATTATATTTGCTAATGTTATGTCTTGAATGTAGCCAAGGAGAATCTGCCATCTGCCAGATAACACAACAGAACACTATGTGAGTTACTCTTTCACATTGTTGATAGATATATTAACACATTAGTCTAGGTGGCCCTAGCGACCACCATTACATTAGAGGTGATGCCAGATAGTAATCCTACTTGCTG
The DNA here is from genome assembly GCA_024663475.1 of Pisolithus thermaeus. Taxonomy (NCBI): domain Eukaryota; kingdom Fungi; phylum Basidiomycota; class Agaricomycetes; order Boletales; family Pisolithaceae; genus Pisolithus; species Pisolithus thermaeus. Next base: position 109,414 of record JANFAF010000111.1, read on the forward strand.
CAGGTGACAGGACAATTAGGCATTATGTTAGAGGCAATGCCAGATAGTAATCCTACTTGCTGCAGGTGACAAGACAATTAGGCTTGGACATATATGTAAATTGGTCCTATGTACTAGCCAATTGTGATGCTGGTTATGGGCATCTGGTGAGTTGACAATAAACAACATAATTTTAAGTAATGCTGACTACCTGCTTTGGTTGAGATTTCATAGACATATATAATACCCATTGTTGCTGCATAGTCAACAGATCCATTAACAATGTTTTTCTCATGGTTTTCATCCCAGGAAGAAAGTTACCCTCTTGCCTCTTTGAATCACAATGGCAACTCATCTGAAGAGCATAATAATTCGCTGAGCTTAACAAATACCACAAACACTGATAATCCACGGAATGGTAAGTAATCCACTTTGTATGCCTTTTCCCACCTGCTTCTCATGGACACTTGTCTGTAGAACATAATCCCTCGTCAAGCTTAACTACACTGATGAACATTGACAATCCATGGAATGGTAAGTAATCTGTGCTACCCTTGGTCACTGGTTTCCTCATGCACTGGATAGACATTGTATCCCCCCACCTTTCCAAGTTGTCAGTGGAAACCAAAACCACCCTCAACAGTCATGCAACCATGGCAAATGTGTTGGGTGTAGCTGAGGTGTCTGCCCCCATGTCAATATCTGTGAAACCATGGCAATTGTGTCTGGTGCAGCCACAGATGCTCACACATCCACTGCCTTGCCAAAGGAAGCTGCAAAGAATAAAGCACCAGAAAATACTGCCATTGTCATTAGATCCATAGGATCTAGTTTGGGTAAATGCTCCACCTCAGTGAATATCTGTGGCAGTACATCCCTGCAGTGCTCCACCCCAGTGAATACCCATGCCAGTATATCCCTGCAGTGCTCCACCCCAGTGAATACCTGTGCCAGTACATACCTGCAACCTCGTTTAGGTGGGTGCCCTGAAAATGGATGAGAACCCTGTATTTCATCTGTGAGTGCTGCCCATCACCTACTGTCTTCAAAGTATCTTCCAACCTGCATTGGCAGAAGGTGGTCCTAAAGGAGTTGGACTACTCATCTAGCCTTTGAGATGACTTTTATAACTTCATGTGAGAGCAAGCGTGGGAGTGCAATGAGCTTATTAAAGCCTTCAAGGGAGCACACTGTAGGGAGTGAGTACTCCCCACTATGATATTCTTTTGGTTTTATAGCTTTTACTTTTACTTTTTTACTTTGCTCTTTTATTTTATTTTCTTTTGTTTTTGTTCTTTTACCTTAGGCTTCACTTAGCTTCGAGTTTAGGCACATGAGGTAGCTTACATAAGCCTGTGTGCACCTACACTCCTCTGTAACTACTTACAGAAATATAATGATGAAGTACCAAGTTACAAGTTTGAGTTTGAGTTAGTGAAGGCCATTGCAAGTTGCCTTCAGTGATCAGACAGACCTCAGACTGCTCTAGATGTCCTCTCTCACAGACAGTACTCTCTTCCAGGCTATAGAAGCCCCTTTGGAAGATCTCTCCCCTTCAGTATCCTCAGTCCACCCTCAGTGACTCTTCTTCAGTCTCTTCAATGCATTACTATTGAAAAGGAACACAGCTTAGTGCTTGCCCAGGTACAGGAGCAGATGGGAGATGGTGCTCGAACATTCAGCACATATGCAAAACACATAGAGGAGGAACTCCATGACCATGACACAGCTATAGCCAAGCAACAAGCTATGCTCAAAGAACTCGACACCAACCTTAGGATGCTTTGAATGGCACTGGAGGGCAAATTTACTAGACTAGATGTATGACTATCATTGTGCATATACCTTTGCCTCTAACTCCTTCTCCAGGCAGACAGAAATGTGAAGTTCACACACTTGGCAGAAGAACATGAGCAACTCCAGCAAGAGCTTGACAGCCAGTGACAAGACTGATGAAGTGCAACTGAGGATGGGATAAGGAGAGCTGAAGGTTTGAGATATTCCAAAGGGGCTTCCATAGCCTGGAAGAGAGTACTGTCTGTGAGAGAGGACATCTAGAGCAGTCTGAGGTCTGTCTGATCACTGAAGGCAACTCACAATGGCCTTCACTAACTCAAACTCAAACTCATAACTTGGTACTTTGTTGTTATTTCCTGTAAGTAGTTACAGAGGAGTGTAGGTGCATGTGGGCTTATGTAAGCTACCTCAGGTGCCTAAACTCAAAGCTAAGTGAAGTCTAAGGTAAAAGAACAAAAACAAAAGAAAATAAAATAAAAGAGTAAAGTAAAAGTAAAAGTAAAAGCTATAAAACAAAAGGAATATCATGGTGGGGAGTACTCACTCCCTACATCCGCGGGTCACTTGAGAATTCAACCGTCCTCGGTTGTAAACTGACGGTACGAGCTCGAAGGTGCTGACAAGTGGGAGTAGCAGACAAACTTCGCCGAAGGATGACGGCTGCGTGAAACCTTACGAGACTCGAGGAGACGGTGAAGGGGAGTGTAGGGAGGACGTAGGAAAAGAAATCGAACGAATACGCGCACCCCATCCCAAGATATCAGCAAAACCAGCCCAAGACACCTCACCGCACGAAAATACAAATTTCTCGACAAGGGGTGCGCGAATCACGATACGAGGTATACCATTTGAAAGCGCTGATCGAGTAGTATCATGTCCCAAAAAGGCGAAAGGCAAGGCGAAGAACTGGGGAAGATGCGATGCGAACAGTGTGTAGGGCAGCAGGAGGAGCGAGAAGAGGAGGCTGCCGAGCAACGACCGCTGAGGCAGTCGATACGAAACTGCGGATAGTGGTAGAAGACACCTAGGAAGAGATGGTGAAAAAGGAACCAGACCAATTGACCTGTTTAGTCCCGAGATATCCGCCAAGTCGCCTCGTACCCCCTCCATACACAGAAACTCTCATATCTCCACAACCGTCGAGCGCGTAGGAATAAAAAGTGCATCACCAGGTAGCCATAAGAAAGTAGTACCACCATTCCAAAAAACGAGAGGTGCGACGCGAAAGTGAGTGAGACACACGATCCTGACCTCGTCACCCTGCTCAGACACAAAAGCCCAAATAACTCCGCAACTACGAATGCGTGCGCGACGTCTCAAATATAGTCTGGTAGATGTCGTCTAGGGGATGCACGTCTGCAAGAAGCGAACGATTCGGCGCAGAATTGCATGAGTTACGGCCTAAGCGAGGTAGGTGCCAGGAGGGCGGCATCGCATCGGTGAGGAACTGCTGGGTGGAAACCTACGAAACTCCGGGAGGTGATAGGGATGCTCGAGGAGAGTTTGGAAAACGAGGAATTGTGGAGAAGGGCGCACCCGTTCCTGAGATATCCGCCAAACTGTCTCATACCCCTCTGTACACTGAGAAAACCCATATCTCCACAACAAACGAGCGCGTCCTCAAGAAAAAGATATCACCGGGTAGCCAGTAGCAGGTGGAACCGCCATGGGAGAAAGCGAGAAGCTCGACGCGAAAACGAGCGAGATACATGAACCCGACCTCACCACCCTGTCCAAACACAAACACTCGAATCAGTTCGGAACCACGAAAGCACGCGCGACGTCTTGTATATCGTCTGGTAGGTATCGTCTAGTAGGTTCGCGTCTGAGAAAAGCGAGTGATTCGGGCGAGAACTGCTCGAGTTAGGTTCTGAACGGTGTAGGAGGTAGGAGGACGGCATCGCGTCGGGGAGCAACCACTGGGCAGAATTCTACGAGACTTCGGGAGGTGACAGAGAGGCTCAAGGAGAGTTGGGAGAATGCGGAAGTGCCTCTCTCCAAAGAATGGGAGATATCTACAGATGCACTGGGCCAGTTATGATGAAAAGTATACCATTAGAAAGGTGTCGTCGAGTACATCCAGAACCCCGGTTTGCAAGAGGGACGGACGAGTAGTTGTCGAGATATCGAGTCGGCGAGGTGGGGATGACAAAGGCGCACGGCTGCCTGACACTCGGTGAGGGGAAACTCCAGGAATGATATATTCATGAAAAAAAAGGAATAAACACAGTAAAAGATCCCAACGAGCTAAAGTGGCCCCCTGTTGGCTCACTAGAACCAGTATGAAGGCCAAGGTGTGCGACTGCAGCTGTGTGACCTTCTCAAGTAGGCTGACACCTGAGTACTGCGAGACAACTGAGTGTTGTAGGAGGCAGAGACTGCTGTTCTCTTGACTAGCCAGCTGGTGGGCCAGACTGGAGTGGGCTCATCCCTCGAGCTTTCTGGTAAACGTGAGTATGCGAGTCATGGCGCAGGTGGTGGCAAGCAGATGTAGTACTGGTAGTCATGGGGGTAGTTGCGGGAATCAGGGCTGCACAGCCTACTTGAATATGAGTATGAACATGGGTTGTTGAGATCACAAGAGCAGGAAGGAGGTTCAGGGCTGCATGGCCTACTTGAATAAGAGTACAAACATGGTTCATCAAGGTCATGAGGGTGATCACAAGAGTGGGGTTGACTCAAACATGGATATGACCACAGGTCATTGAGATCACAAGTGCAAGAGGGAGGTTGACCACAAGAGTCCAATGTAGGTACTGTGCAAGAGGGTGCACAAGTGCTCGAGGACTCACTATGCCCTTGACCAGGGGCCTGAGGTTGCTCTGAGGCTGAGTGATGACTTGGCCCTTCTGCTGAGAGTGGCACATGCAACAGTTGTGCTGAGGGGGGGTGAGGGTGCACTGGCAAGCAGGGCTGAGACACACCTAGTGGAACCATTTGGGTCTGCAGCTTTTGACTACCCACATCCTCCAAGGGTAGCCAGCCTTGACTTGAAGGAGGATTTTGATTGTCATTAGACTGATTCCCTAGATCCCAGCAATCCAGATGGTCCTTGAGAGTGTGCCTGGGTACTTCTCATGGTATCTCTCATCCCATAGGTAGTATGATGTGACCTTTCACTAATAGGCACTTTCCCATGGCTAGATACTTCTTGCATGAATCACAATTTGCCTGAATATGACCTTTCTGGCCACAGAAAAAGCAAAATGAGTATGTGCAGTGGGGTGAGCAACTCACAGAATCAGTAGGTGGCTGTGCATGCGAACTACTGGCCTCTCAAAGGCCTCCACAGGCTCAAAGGAGTGACTTAGCAACATTTGCAACTTGGATTACATCTTCAAGAAGGCTTCAAAGGTCCTTCAAGGAGTACTGAGGGGGGTTCAAAGCTTCGGAAGGTCCAGAATGAGGGGAACTCAGGCCTTGCATGATGTCACAAGGGAACTCAAAGGCAGGAAAATGATATAAACTGAGAATACTGGGGAAAATGTGACTTGAAGCTGCACAAATATGAAAGGGAGGCACAGGAGTGAAACCAAGGTGGGAAACTGCAGGGACATGACTGAGACTGAGAACACAAGACCTAAAAACACAAAAACAAGACTGAATAAGATGTGACAGGGGTCACCAGGCTAAGACAGAAGCCCCTCATGGTGGGCTCCAGATGACAAGACTAATGAAGTGTGACTGAGGATGGGATAAGGAGAGCTGAAGGTTTGAGATATTCCAAAGGGGCTTCCATAGCCTGGAAGAGAGTACTGTCTGTGAGAGAGGACATCTAGAGCAGTCTGAGGTCTGTCTGATCACTGAAGGCAACTCACAATGGCCTTCACTAACTTGAACTTGAACTCGTAACTTGGTACTTTGTTGTTATTTCCTGTAAGTAGTTACAGAGGAGTGTAGGTGCATGTGGGCTTATGTAAGCTACCTCAGGTGCCTAAACTCAAAGCTAAGTGAAGTCTAAGGTAAAAGAACAAAAACAAAAGAAAGGAAAATAAAAGAGTAAAGTAAAAGTAAAAGTAAAAGCTATAAAACAAAAGGAATATCATGGTGGGGAGTACTCACTCCCTACACTGGGACAGAACCATAGCACAGCAAAGAGTTTCCCTCAAACATCTCCAAGGTCAATTTGGCATGTTGCATGCTAAATTGGATTCTGAAATCACTAGAGTAAATGTACAGCCCCTTCATTATTCCAAAGCATATCATGTCTAGATCACACATTTACAGACAGAGAAGGGTGCTGAACTTACTGCTTTGGAACATAAATTCTTGCATTTACAGACAGAGAAAGAGGCTGAACTTGTGGCTTTGGTGCAGTAATTTGAGGGTGCTGTCTGCCAAATCAAGGTCCTTAATTGGAGTCAATGATTGTCCCATTCTACACAGCTGCATGTGTCATCTACAGTGTCTGCTGACCCTCATCCAGTTTGTAGGTCTGGTCCACAGGAAGAGGTCAGATGAGATACTGTAGAAGAACCCTGTCATGCACAGGCATGTATGGATGCTGAGGGGATTTCTCAAGTCCCTCTTAGGGAAGTCACAGCTGGCTTGGTCACAGAAGAGGTTGTCCAGATGCTGAGGATGGACAATCTAAGCCCTCTTTACAGCACACCTCACCGCCACAAAGGTAACTCCAGGAAACATCGCCAATTGGCTGCAGTGAAAGATGAGATCATGAGTGGTAAAGAGCAAAACAATAACCTGGCAAGTGACTTGCTTCCATTGTCATGTCTATTTCTGACAGTTATACATACTTAGGAGCATGTCAGGGAAGTGTTCAATAATGTTTTTTTGGTCACAGGCAACAGGGATTTCCTTTCATTCAAGTCTCCTTTGCATGAGGTGGTGATGAGTTTTGCTGAAGGCAGTGGCCCAGGCCCTGACCCTATCAACCTGCAATGGGACTTCTCCAGTCCAGTTTCTTCGGTTTGGAACCAAGCTGTTGTCAATATTTTGCTAAACAAGTTGCATGAATTGGGCATGGAAGAGCAGTGGGCCACTACACCAAGGAGCAATGAATACTGGAAAGAGGCAATCAAACAGAAATTCAACTGGATTAAGGTGATGTGGAATAAAGGGAGGCCCTGGAGGCTCAAGAATGATATTCTGGAAACACCTGCAGAAGTTGCTGCTAGGTTGATGCAGGAAAAAATGAAAGATCTGAAGATGGTGCAGAAGGATATGCACAGGGTAGTGGCAAGTCTTCTTGCTGTTCTTGTTAGCAGTGTCTTACAAAATGTGCAGAAGTTCTGCTGTTGTTCAATCACTACCAAGACATTTTTATGCATGGAATTGGCCCAGGGCACAAAAGATAAGGATGTGTGGCAATGGCTCTCTTGCATTGTTGAATATTTGGGCACTTATGGCATGAGTTCAGAGGACAGTGAGGAGGAAGACATCCAGACAATTGTTTGAGTCCATAGCATGCCATGGAGACATGACATTGACAAAGAGCTGCGATTCAGAGACTCCAAACACAAAGACTGGGCTGTTTCATCCCCTAGAGGTGCCAAACTGGTGAAGTGCATCTGGCCATCTAACCCTTTTCCATTGTCTTGTCAACCTGTGCATGGGTTACCTTCCACCTTCTACAAGCCTGAGTGGTTGGAAGTGAATCCTATTGCTGCATCAAATGAAGTATTTCAGTGGACACAGTTTATTGTACATTGTGTATGAAGTACTTGACATGCTGTAATTGTCCATGTTGATGGGATGATGTACAGGATCACCATGTGTCATATAGAATTGCTGTATGTGTCATAAAGAATCACTGTATGTGTCATATAGAATCACTGTATGTGTCATATAGAACCTCATGACATGCATGTCAAGGGACAGCCCAATAATACAAAGAAGTGGCAAGTTATATCTGTACAGTCTGCGAGCACACAATCTATGAGAAGTGACCTACTCTAGTCCTAAGGCTGTTCTCAGTTGCCTGTCATGAACTCACTATTACTGACATACCTGGGTCAATTGTAATATGATGACCTCCTCCTGAGAATACTGCCACTGTGCAAAGTGACACACCACCCATAATGGCCAGACAAACTCTAACACATCTGAGAGTTTAGCACTGTAAAGGGAGGCAGGAAAGTGTGGATAGTGACAAAATGGATCAAGTACATCTCCATTTGCACATAGCTGATGCTGGACAACAAATTGGACTTCACCCTCATGCAAGGTGATGTACTTTATACTGCCTGGGACTGCAGTGGAAGTAGAGCCTCCAGGGTAGAAGAAGACTAAGCTATTGCCAAGGTGGGTGGAGTGGCAACTGAAAGTAGATCCACCAAATCAGAAGTGGGAATAGAAGACCTGCAGTCTTGCAGAAGTAAGTTTGTGAAGATCACTTGGAACCAAGGAAGAAACTTTGTTTGATTCATAGGTGGAGTCATAGGTCAAGTCTTTGCCAGCTGATAGATGTTTGTCAAATAGAGCTTTACAGCGTTGAATGGCCTTTGGGCATTCTGAATGAGATAACCAGCATCTAATCCAGGAACCTTGTATAAATGTTCATAGAAGAGTCTCTTCTTGCTGACCTGTGAATAACATGAGTGTCATGGAGATTCACAATTCTGGAGTGACCAACCAAATCTGTGGTTTGTTGGCATGCACTGTAACTGTCCAATAAGGTGTTCATAGGGAAAGCACCACCATAACCTAACAGGTCCAAAAAGTCTGAGATAGTCATAAACATGGATGGCCATATGATAATTTGGATGTATGGGCACATGGGGAAAGACTTCTGGCAAAGACTTCAGCCAACTTGTGATGTGGCTATGGTACAAGGCCATCTGTTCCTCTGTCATGCTTTGCAGACATGCAATGCACACAGTGGAGACCAGATTCATGACATGCTCCAAGATATGAAGATACTCTGATTCTAACCCATTGGCATGAGCTTTGTCACCTTGACCCCATAGGCTGATTAATGCCAAAGGGAGATAGATTGTGACCATGGTACACCACTTGTCAGCCTTCAGGGTACCCACTCTAGCATTTCCAAAATTATGTGGTACAGATCTCACTCAAGATGGGGTGTGGGTGTCTCTGATCACTTGTTGAATTCAGTGCATTACTTCTGGAGTTGAAGTTTGGATGATGGGGGGAGCTTTCATGGGCTTTGTCTGACACTGCACTGGGGCTAAGTTGAAAGGTATTTGTGGTAAACTGACACTCACCCAGGCCAACAAGGCATCCACCCAGTGCACTTTGCACACCTTGTTCCCTGTCTGTCCCATCAGTTGAACACCAAGCCCATTAGCTACATAATGTAGTGCTTCAGTGTTCTTGGCCTGTAGTCTTTGCCCTAGGTGGGAAATGTAGCGAGTCACATTGATTGAATTGTCATCACAATAGTCCTCTGTAGCGCTCAGGAGAAGCATTCGAATGATGCCAATCTGCTTTTGACTATTGTGGTTTAATTTTGCAAGTTCACTTTCACCAGCACTGCGAAAGTTGTACTTGAATGCCAGACATGTTTCACTTGTTAAATGGCTTTTACTCACTGTTGCTGCTGTGAGTCCCAAGTGGTCACGAAACTTGTCTTGAACCAGGCCCTCAAGCAGGCAGTGCATCAGATCAACTACGAGCTGGCACAGAGGGTTCCAATAGGGGAGGTGCCAGAGTGGTGACCATCTTGCCCCATAAGTATTGAAAAGCTTGATGCATTCAGCAGCCAAATGAGCCTGCTGGTAAGACTCTGCATGTGAGCACAGAAGAGTGTGATCATGAAACCACCAGTCATCCAAGGTGACATCTGTTCACCCAAACATATCAATGTGACTGCACTTGCATGTGGTGCAGTAAAAGTGACTAGTCACTGCAGCTAACTGTGCAGCTTTCCTGGCAGCTGGAAGATCACATATGACACAAGCCAAGGCTGCATGCACAACTTGATTTCTCCAGAGCCAGTATGAGAAAAGCACACACCCCAATCCCAACTAGTGACCATATCATCGATCAATGGATCAAGAAAATGGTTGGTCTGGTCTCCAGAAGGCTTGTTTGGGCCAGGGATGATCCCTGCCAGATACATGTTTTCAGGCTTGTAGTGCATGTCCTGGGGGAGGTTCAGGCATGCTAAAGAGATGATACCACAAGAAGTGGTCGCATTATGCTGTCAATTGCCCTCGATATTGAAGAAATCGATATTAAGGGAGAATATAAGGTGACCTTCATCCCCACAATCTGCAAACAATTTTTCATTGTCAGGTCCTTTGAATGTCCATAGAAAATCTCCATCCCAGATTTCCCTGAAGAGGGAAGGTTGGCAGTGTAGATTCTTGACCAAGTGATCACAGGGTTTGTCCATGACATTTTCTAGTCCAGGCCTTGCAAGTAAGGCTGCAACATAATCATGAAAATTGTGGTAAACAAAAGACTTAATAGGGTATTTGGCTCCATCCTCTGGATCCTTGATGAGGGTAGCATTACAGACATCAGCACCAGGGTGGAGCACATTTGTACAAAGCATGGGGTATGAATATTTCTCCATTTCAGCTCAAGGTTTGTATGTGCAACTGCAAGCAGGACAAACTGCATACACAGTCATGTGGGGCTCAAGACTGAAATGGGAGAGTGCAGCTGGTATGGTTTTGGGAATTTGTGCTAGGGTGTGCTTGTGTAGTGTATCCACCCATGGAGCAACTAGGTCAAATACTAAGCCAAGGATGAGGGAAATCATTTGTAGGAGAAATTCCCTGGCCCTACAGCCAACACCCAGCACCAACACACTGGTGGCTGAAATGAGAAGTGAGACCTGAGTGGTTTCATCATAGTCATCAATCAACCACTTGAAATGATGTGCTACATAGTCATGATCAGTGGAAAGTTGCGAAGTCAGAATGTCATACATACATGAGTCATAGTCAATAGGGTCATTGTCTTCCTCTTTGGGAACAATGCACCCTTCCAGCTCATCACACAGCCTGGCCAGTTCTCTCTTGCATGTAGTAACAGAATCCACCTGTCTCTTCACATCATGCAAAGCCCTCCTAATGCCCTCAACATCAGTGTGGAGTCATTGAGAGCAGGCAGTGGAGGAAGATTGCATTAGAGTTTGGATCTGCTCCTCAATAGAATTGAGTAACTTGCAGGCCTTCACCATGCAGTTGCTAGTTTCATGGCCAGATGATGGGGGGGCATGGCTGTTCATAACATTCAGTTACACAATTACAGATACCAACCTATAGTACATTACCTCTTCAGGATATTTGTAGCAGCCACTGGGGGGATGTCACAGATAACAAAATCAGGGAAGGTGGAAGTAAGCACATCCACATCTCCCTGCAGTGAAGTCTGTGTGACAGAGGATACATGGATAGCAAGGTCATCACAGACAGTGGGAGGAATGGCAGGTGTAAGTACATCTATGTTCACCTGCAGTGAAGACTGTGAAGGACACATGCACTTATCAGCAAAGCGTTGACTAGGAATTTCTTCTCTTTGCTGGACATCAGCAAGATGTATTGCATGATGAGTCAGGGGGAGGTGTTTGCCTCTGGGGTTCCACACAAAGCCATGCTCATCAACCTCACAACACAACATACAGAGACAATGAAAACACTGAGAGTGAGCTGGCATAGGGGAGAAGACTGGAGTGAATTTGTTTTAGTTCATAAACCATGGCCCCATCTCCTACCAGCTTTTATGCTCCAGAAAATGGCATGGAAAAATAGTCTGCATCCCAAATCATTACCACATCCTACTGGTGATTGCCAATATTGGCACGACCCAACAACTACAGTCAGGTTGCCATAGCATCCCATTATGCATCTGACAGGTTAACAAGAAGTACAAGGAGTACAAGGGGATTATGGCACAGCCAACTCATAAAAATGGAGTACTGAGTTGCAAGTGAGGTGACTTACAAGGGGTTGTCAATATGACACACTAGCTTCCAGTGCAAAGAAAATGAAAATCAGGATGCCCCAGAAAGGTGCAGAGCGACCTAGAAATGTGTAGTTAGTTAAACAAGTATGTGGTAGTGAGTCTGACACTTAACTTTGACAATATTAAGGGGAAGTATTTGGAGAATTTTTGCTTGACTATGAGCTTGCACCAATGATGTACATACTTGCCTAATATGCATGTATGCTTGATGATTGAACTTGAGCATGCCTGTGCTACTAGCAATAACCACAAGTATGATTGTTTTGTATTAATGCTACTAGCAACTACTACTGACTACCAATCGACCAACATAACACGCTTGAACTGACAGAAGGATTGTTAGTGTCATAGACATTGCACCTCACAATGAGTGACTTACCTGTGGGAGGGTGAAAAAGAGAAAAAGCCTTTGTGAGAAAAGCTGGCATTGATATACTGAATGCAACTCAGACTTGGTACTGCACACACATGACTGTGAGTTGCATTCAGTATATCAATGCCAGCTTTTCTCACACAGCCTTTTTCTCTTTCCACCCTCCTGCAGGTAAGTCACTCATAATTCACTCACTAAATATTCGAGCTGTATGCTAATCCATTGGAAGATGCATAAACCAATCATACAAGACTGAATCTACAAGACCAAGGTTCTCAAAACAAAGTTTTGACAACAGAGTCAATGCATTGGTAAGCTGCCCACTGTTTGTGTAATTAACTAGATTCTTGACTCAGCATTTGACATTCGCCACAGGTAAGTCATCTATGTGTCAAGTGCCACACCTAGTCTAATGATCACCCTACCTTGTTGGTATATGTGCAGGTATGGTTGTCAATGCAAAGGTGAAACCTCAGCATTTAACATTCTCCACAGGTAAGTCATCCATGTGTAGAGTGCCACACATAGTCTAGCAATCACCCTACTTTGCTGGTATATGGGCAGGTATGGTTGTCAATGCGAAGGTGAATCATTTACCCTCTGCAACAGATTCATAGTACTAACTTGACTTGGCACCTAGTATTGGCCCAACGTGTGTGGCAGTCAGTACATATGTAGACTATACAACACAATGAATAGTGTATGAATAATATCTTGATGACTGAATGAGTGTGAAGCTTTTGAAGCATCATTTGTGGCAAAAGTCACTTGTACAACTGTGCCAGAGGACACTGGTCTTTTGATGTCTCCAATTCACATGCATAATGGATATGTAGATACATATGCCTGGTGTTGTACCAGAGTCTGTCTATTCTTGCCTAAATAAAAAAATACATCACATTGAATACTTGACAAAAAGAATACCTAGTGCAGTGATTATCAGGCAGTCATCAGGCCCTCTTATGCCCACTCACTGTGCAATGTCTTCTCAGCATATCTAAACTGATTTCTAATTGTTTACTTTGGTAACACATTTTGATCATGCAGAAAACTTAAAATTTTGATGACCTCATAATGTATTGCATAATATGGAATTAGGCATGTCTGCGAAGTCATTTCTAAATTTAAACCTTAGTTGTTATTGTTATCTTTTTAGGAAGATATTATTGTCAACAACCTTTTGACATTCCCACAATATATATTTTTCAATCTTCTTTTCATAGATGTCTTAATGTTTCTCCCAATATAGACTTTGGATAAAACTTATAAGTCTTCCCAGAATAAAATCTTACGAGAGGTTGGTAATTTGATTGATTTTAAAAAATGTTGTTTTTGCTTTCAAATACTCTTTAAAGCAGGTGATAACACTGAAACCACCACAGTGTCAGGGTATCAATGCTCAGGGTGTGGTGCATTACAGCCTTCCCACCACTAGAGCTCATTGAAAAATTTGACAAGATGCTAGTGGATTGTTGTGGGCAGCTAAGTGACTCTGAAAGTCAGGTCAGCTAACTTGTCATGGGGACCACCACTCACCTCCAATTGGGATGGGGATAGGTTGAAGTGAGTTAACCCTTGAATCCCCAAAAATTCACATACAAGGGTGAAGTGACAATTTGCATTGGAACTCATCATGGGAGCAAACATAAACCTCAATGGTATTTGGAGCAGATGTATGTAGAATGGTATTTTACTATGTCAACTTTAGCCAGGAAGATCCCTCTTTTTTCCCTTGATTAAGTTGTTGGGCACCTTTAGGCATGGTGAAAGTGTAAGATTGAGGTGGGAGGGATGTCCCATCAGGCCCCATATTTTTTCCACAGTCAACATATTTGCACTCATAAGACAGGGTCTTATTTGCAGAACCCCCCACCCACTTCTGCATGGTTCCACATTGTGGGCACTGGACTGGCAGGTAGTTACCCCATGGCCTGATATTCTTGTCAGTCCAGACCAATTTTTCTACTACTATGTCTCCTGACTTCCAAAAAATCAATACAATGTTGGAATGCCTACCCAACATTGCAAAGTCATGCAAGGCAAAGAGTGCAGCACTTGACACATCATAGCCTTGAATGATGGTGTTGTCAAGGTGGCTGTGCAGGTAGGGGCCTGTAGCAGCCGGTTGCAGATGGGGGGCATCAAATAGTATCATGGACCTGGGGTTGAAACTGGAAAATGTCAGGGAGGAGTAATCATCAGACAGAGAAACTTACATTTGGGCAGCCTTCTTGACATGATGGAAGCTCTTTTCCATGTTAACCACAGACCCACAGACATTTAAAATTATGTCAGCACCCTTGATAATGTCCTTTAGGGGGTTGAGAAGGAGTTGGAGACACTGGCCCAAAGTTAACTGGGGGTCAAGCAGAACAGTTGGTCCAACTTACCTCAAGAACCTTGGAGGCCACTTGTTGCCCATGAAGAAAGCCAGCAAAGAGATCACCTCTTTCTTCATTACTATGGATAGTCAGGAACAGGACCACCCTGGAATATGGAGAGAGGGTCTTTGCCAAGTTGGATGCAGCCTTTTCATAAAGTTCCATGGACTCAGGGGTACCCAGGTTGAAACCCAACTGAGAGAAGTTATAGCCACCCTGAGGGAAGTAAGACTGCAGGAAGGAATGCAACATGTTGCCCTGGGAATGGGCAACCTCCAGGGTCTCTAGGTGGAGGTGGAGTAGGGCTGTTGGGAGGTAGGCTACCTGAGAGGTCATGCTGTGTTGGAACGCCCCTATAAGGAGAGGAGGACCAGGCAGGATATGTAGGTTCCCCCTTGGAGTAGAATGCCTTTACCTGTGGTTTAGAATAGTAAAAAGGGGGTGGAACAGAGGGACTTACAAAGTATGGCTTGGGAGCACCTTTAGTTTTCTGCCAATGGCAAGTTACACATTGGAATTGCACATCACCACCTTTTACTTTGTCCATAGAATCCTCAGGTACTACCAAGCACCTATAGCAATCCACTCTACCACAACCCTCTTCATCACAGACCCAAAGATTCCCTCCATCTCTACACATGACACAGAACTGGGAAACATAATACAACACTTACAGAGTTTGTAGTAGACTCTATCTTAGGGGAAGATTTGGAAGGCTGTTGGGCAGCAAGCTTCTGGGCAGCAAGCCTAGCCTTGCCTCTCTTCTTCTGGAGGATCTCCAACTTCACTCTAGGAGCATGGCCTCCAGTAACCTTCCTGGCAGTTTGCTTAGTTCTGGCCATAAAGGTGTGTGGGCTATTGCCAGCAGACAGTAAGCATACACAGTGGCAATGTAGATGCAAATAGGTAGGACAAAACAAAGAAACAAGATGAAAGATCAATACAACAGCTGTTGCACAGCAGCAGCTGATAATGTGTTGTTCCAAGATGTGGGCCAACATGCGCTTATTGATCGCCTTATGGCTAACCAGAACCAGATGGAGGGAATAGGTGAGCTAGTAGCAGCAGGCCTCTTCCATGTATACTGAGTAAGTCGAAGACTTGCTCAGCAGGGACACCATTTCTATCCATGACAGTCAAAGGTTCAAAGACTTGTATGCGAAGGTGGAATTACATATCAAGAGATACAACCAGAGTTTTGCCAAGGGATTGAAGTGATCAAACAGAGGGAAAGGAGAATTTATAGAGGTAAGCCCTCAACCTTTACCAGGGAGGATAGTTGGTAGAGTAAAGTACAAGGAGACACAGTCACATCTGAAGGGTCTTTTATACCCTACAGGCGACTGGCTCATGTAAGTACAATACTACTGGGTATGGTAAAGGTAAACAAAGGCATAGTCCATCAGATGCATAAACAGAGAATCAGGGACTCCATAGGCACATCAAGTCACGATGACTAGTCATGTATGAAAGACAGAACCCATCTTTCATATGGACAATGTGATGCATCATGTTCAGCCACATGCCCAGGAAGCCAAAACAGTAAAAGTAAAAGAAGATGACAATCCTGATCAGGATCTCACTTTGCAAGGGAAATGAAGAAAAGGTAAAGCTGAAAAAGGAAACATATAGTAAGTGTACCATCACAGCATATAGTAAAGTCCACAGACTTGTCCCTCAGGGGACAGAGGTCAGTATACAAGGTGCTACCAGAGCATGGTGTGGGCAACTCTTCTTGCAAGAGTGCTAAGGGAAATAAGAGGGGAAAGCTGTAGGTAAGTCCTAGGCTCGTCCCAAGGGGTCTTGAGTCAGAAGGAGACAGAAGAGGGGGATGCTAGGTGGTAAAGTGGGAAATATATGAAGGGGGGACTTGAGAGCTCATTGGAACTCAGTAGGTGGCAATAGTAGGCTTGTAGGATGGTTTTCAGGATGTTTGGGACTTGATGGCAGCAAAGTGGTGGCAAAGGGAATTCTGGGACTTGGGGTACTCTTGAAAACTCGAAGATGGCTCAGGGGGGCTCTCTAGACTCGAAGGGGACTCTCAGATTCTCGCTGTGTGATGCCAAAAGGGTGGGTGGTATATTTTTCTAAGTAGCCCAGGCTTTTGTATCATAAAGACAGTGGTATCTAAGGTAAAATTCAGCATATTTTGGATCTGTCATATGTCAAAAGTAATAACAGACAAGGCAAAGTCCAATGCTGGTACAGACACATGCACAGCAGTGACAGTGGTGAAAGGAAAACAAACAAAAGTGGAGAAGATAAACACAAACCAAGACAAGGTGGCATAACTACATGTCTAAGCAATGGGATCACACCCTGGAAGCTGACAGGGGGTGAAGGGAGTGGTATAGCTAAAGGGAGGTCTGCAGGGAGGCACAGTGACACATGACAGGTGACAATGTTGCTGGCAGTAATAGGCACATGACCGAGAGGAAGCATAGTGTAGGCAGCAACACAATCCCATAACTGTGACAGGTGTGTGATCTGGCAGGTAGGGAGAGTTGGGATTGCCACTGAGGGTGTCAAGTCCGGGCCTACTCCGATGGTCCCTGATGCTCACAGAGGCCATGGGAGGTACATGGAGGGTGGCTGACATAGGCTAATGCTTGGCTGATGGGGGCCAATGAACAGCGACATTGGCCAAAGGTTGGCCGATGGTTGTGACAGGGGTTTGGGAGAGGGTGTCGGGTTCAGCTCGTGTGCTGCCCCCTTGTATGAGCCCAGCCCTTGGATTTCAGATAGGGAAGAGAGTTGGGGAGTATCCGATGGAAGACAGAGGAGGCCAGTCAAGGACTGCAGAGGAGGGAGGACTAAATTGATATTCATACTGAAGGACCACTGCTGAGTGCAGCGGGCTTATATACATCGAGTGCGCCATCAAGGCAGCACAGTATCAGAATGTCAGAACTAACATATGGAGTGCAGTAAATTTTCAAGGGGCGAAAATGTCAGAAAACTTCAATCGGAGAATGGTACATATGATGGAGGTAAAAGACAGGACAAAGGAAAAACCCCTAAAAGGAATAGTATGGACAGAAGGGCTTCGGAGCACCCACCGACAGCCAATCAGAAGATAGACTGAAAGCCTAAATGGGCAGTGACCCTGTGCTGAACCATGTGGTGCAGTAGGTGTGCTGTGCCTAGGCTGGCCTGTCGACCTGAAAGGAAGGTGACCCCTAAGAGGGTGGAAGGTCACCTGACTGATGAGTCAAGATTATGTGGTGGACCCAACAAGGGCCGACAGTGTCCGACAGGGGGGCAGGCAGGAGTGTGCTGTGAAGGTGCTACAGAGGGTGGGGAGGCACAGAGCAGAGTGGAGGAGGGCCAGAGTGTGAGTATGGGCATGACAGGGTGCCTCACAGTCCCAGGGAGCCTAGACTCCCTACACCTCCCAGGGTCTTTAGACTTTGACCATTCTCAGTCAAGTGCACATGATTAGGTACAAGATGGAGGCAGAATGCCTTTGTGATGAAAGTGGCTGTGCACAGATCAAAGCACAAGCGATGGGGTTCTCAAGCATGTGCTGTGGGAAAATGCTTCCATGGTGTAAAGTTTGCTTAACGCACCAAGTGTAATCGCTGTGTTCATTCTTTTTCTGCTAAGTCTGTCATCCCCTCTCCAGCCCACTCATTGTTACCAAGTCTCTCCCATCTCATACACAATGTCTTCCTCCCAGAGTGCCTCCATGACTGCACCTCCCTTTGTTATGCCTAGTGCCACATGAGATCTCATCCTGGGAATGTGGGCGTTGCATATGAAGAAACTGGAATCATTGATGAAGGAGATTCTGGGTGAGTCTGCAGACAAGGAGATGGCACAAGCATGGTTGGGTCAGTATGAGGAACTATTGGTGAGTTGCCCATGTGGTACTGGTGCCACCATCCTTCTGACTCTCAAGTGCAGGGGCATATTGAACAACTTCGCAAGTTTGCCTCAGACATGAGCTCAGAGGTCCCCAACTACCCTGATGAAACTGAGATTGCCATAAGCAATGCCTTCATGGCATTAATGGCACTGCAAGCTCGATTCCCACTGCATGCAGCAATACCCAAGACAAAGCCAACTGCCCCCAGCCCCAGCGCTCCTCAACCAGGGAGTGAGGTGGTCCGTCGGTCACAATGGCAGTTAGAGAAATCTGCTGACAAAGGGAAGGAGGGAGCAATGCTATGTACATGACCTTTGGCCAACAAGTAGTGTGCTAATGTCTGGAGTTGGTCAGACTATGGAAGGTGGGTCGTCGGCAAGGGTCGCTGAAGGCATGATGTTGACTGGCCTGGGTGGCCCTATGGCAGATGAAGACACCATGGAGGTCGACCCCACACCAGGGAGTAACAGACCTTGCAAGTGGTGTGTCAAGCAAGGCATAATCTGTGTGTGGAAGGAATGGACTGCATGTGAGGCTTGCCATGATGGCAAAAAGAAATGTGACAAGGCCAGGAAACTGGGTAGGAAGGTGAGTAGAAATCCTTGACTGGCGCATTCAGCTGGTGACCACGAGATGTAGCACAAAATCCCAGAAGGTCCAGTGCCCAATCTAGGGAGTGAGTACTCCCCACCATGATATTCCTTCTGTTTTATGGCTTTTACTTTTACTTTTACTCTACTCTTTTGATTTCTTTTCTTTTGTTTTTATTCTTTTACCTTAGACTTCACTTAGCTTAGAGTTTAGGCATGTGAGGTAGCTTACATAAGCCCACATGCACCTACACTCCTCTGTAACTACTTACAGAAATATAACAACAAGTACCAAGTTACGAGTTTGAGTTTGAGTTAGTGAAGACCATTGCGAGTAGCCTTCAGTGATCAGACAGACTTCAGACTGCCTCAGATGTCCTCTTCTCTCAAGACAGTTCTCTCTTCCAGGCTATAGAAGCCCCTTTGGAAGATCTCCCCCCTTCAGTATCCTTGGTCCACCCTCAGTCTAACTTCATCAGTCTCATCACCAAGTCAGCATCTACAAGCAAAAAGGCCAAGCCACACCCCACTCCCCCTCCTTTGTCAGCACCAACCCCTATGACAGGATGACCATGACCTTGTCTGGTCAGTCACTCAGCAGCTTCCCAGCCTGCTGCCTCCATGTCCATTGCAGACATGCCCAAACCATCCCAGGCCCCTCTGCCACAACAACCTCTCCCTCTCTTCCTCCCCAGTGGCCCATCCACTCCCACTCCCACTCCCACTCCCAGGTTCCTGGTTCTCCTCACTCCCTGCCCTGCTAACAAACCCATCAACAAACCTGCTGAGTCCTCAAGAGGCTCAAGCGAGTTTCTAAGTGCACAAGTCGAGACAGGCCAGGGTGAAGAGGCCTCCAAGGTCGCAGGCAGTGAGGGCTTGGCTCCTGAGAAGGTCAAAATCGATCTGACTGAGTCCAAGGAGGTCACCATGCCTATGGGGCCAACTCATATGCCTGTGAAAGGTAAGCACCACACACGAAGTAGCCATATCCACCCTATCAAAGAGTTGGACAAACAAATTGCTGACATGGAGTTGTCAATCAAATGGGGGGAGGATGCCTTGATGGATTTGTTTTCGCAGATGGTGCAGGTTAGTATGATAGTGACCCAAGTTTGCAAGGTGCTTCGTCAGTCTCAGTGCCAGCTATGTTCCTTGAAGGCCTGGTGGGAGGAGCACGTCATCCCTGGTCCCTCTGCTTCGTCTTAGTGTAGAAATGGTAGTTTTGCCACTCCCTTTTTACTTTGTGTCTGCCATCATACTGTAGATTGGCAGTAATTTCATCCATGTGTGCATTGCCTAAGAACACACCTCAGCAGTAAGATTGGAAGGTCAGGATAATATAAGAGACATAAGTGAAAAGAAGGAAGAACGAGTGGTGTAGTACTGTCAACCTGACTGAGTAGGTAGTGGCAATTGTCATTTTAGTTTTGGCTGAAGTCTATAGATGGTAAACAGTGAGTAAAACTACAAGTCAAGGGAAAAGAGGAGTCAAAGAAACTTGGCTTTTGGTTTTTTATATTGTTTTATGATTTTGTGTTCAGCTTTTTGTGTCGGTAATTTGTATAGGTAAAGCATCTGTAAAAGATGGACAAAGGACAAAAAAAAAAAGAAAAGAAAAGAGAAAAAAGAGAACATAGGATGTAGGTTATTCATCTGACTTGTCCCCAAGGACACCAGCCAGTTCTGGGTCAGGAAGGGAGTTGTCTTCAAGCTGATCTATTGCAGACCTGTCGAGGCCAACCAGATGGGTGACCTCGATATGGGAGCTGTTTCTTGGGAAATAGGGGTATAAGCAAAAGGTGGCAAAGTGAAACCTCGAAACAGTGCCATCGAGCTCTGCGAGGAGATAAGATCTGCCTTTCGTGCAGTGTATGACTACCATAGGACCTAGATTCTATAGATGGTAAATGGTGAGTAAAACTACAAGTCAAGGGAAAAGAGGAGATAAGGAAATTTGGCTTTTGGTTTTTATTTCATTTTATGGTTTTGTGTTTGGCTTTTTGTGTTGGTAATTTGTGTAGGTAAAGTGTCTGTAAAAGATAGACAAAGGACAAAAAAAAAAAAGAAAAGAAAAGAAAAGAAAGAAGAGGACCTAGGATGTAGGTTACCCATCTGACTCACCCCCAAGGGCACCAGCCAGTTCTGGGTCAGGAAGGGAGTCGTCTTCCAGCTGATCTATTGCAGACCTGTCAAGGCCAACCAGATGGGTGACCTTGATACAGGACCTGTTTCTTGGGAAATAGGGGTATAAGCGAAAGGCAGCAAAGTGAAACTTCGAAACAGCACCATTGAGCTCTGTGAGGAGATAAGAGCCACCTTTGGTGTGGCATACAACTACCATAGGACCTAGGTAGCAAGGTTTAGTTTTTCGGTCCAGCTCTTTCTTGATGCAGGAATTCCTGACAAGGATGAGGGTACCCAGTTTGAAGTCAAAGTCATGGATAGTCCTCTCAAATCGAGCCATAAAGTCCTTTGCCAAAGCAAAGCAGGAATTGAGGACTTGATTGTGTATTAGCACTAGGTCTTCTGGGCACTTCTGCAATTGCTGAGCACAATTGGCAATGAGAGCAGTAGTAGAGTACGACTGTGCTTCGAAAGGGGCAAGAAAGGTTGCTTCAGCGAGGTCAAAAGGGAGTCTGGGATGGACACTGTGAGCCATATAGTAAGGGGAAAATCCTGTAGCTTTGTGAACTGTAACCCTCTCTGCCCAAAATACAGACAGGGCCACTTCTGACCATCTTGAGGCTTCGCCCTCACAACTCTTAACCATCACTTCTCTGACATTGAAATGCTGCTGCTCCACAACACCATTTGCCTGCAAGTTATAAGGTGAGATACAGATATGCTGAATGCCATACATCTTCAATAGCCAGTCAAGTGCTAGAATGTAAGGACCACCATTGTCAGTGATGACCTCGGCCACAGCTCCCCATCTGCACAATATCTGCTTGAATAAGAATTTGCTGATCAACTTTCCAGTTTCGGATCTAAGCATGGCCCACTCTGGGTAGCTGGTGAGGGAGCACTGGGCTTGAGTAATGTAGCAGTATCCATTGGACTTTGGCATTATGAAAGTGTCGACATAGGCTTTGTAGAACAGGGGCTCAGGTATTGCCATGACAGGAGGAATGTGGACTTGATCGAGGCAGTGAATCTGGCATTTGTGACACATCTTGATGTACCAGCAAACATCCTGCTCAAGCATGGGCCACCAAAACCATGTCAGCAAGCACATACAGGTGGAGAGGATACCCTTGTGGCCTAACTCATGGTGGGCCTGATGAATAATTTCAAGCCACTTGTGGTGGCAAACCACGAGTTGGTGGCGACCTTGGGGTTCTTTCCTCCAAAGCTCCCCACCCTTTACAATGTACCTTGTTGCTAGCTGCACAAGACTCTCCAGCTCCTTTTCTCCCAACTTGCCTGGTGGCTTCTTTGTTTCCAAGAACCTCCTCACAACCTCCAGCCTCTCATCCCTCTGTTTCACCTTCTCGGTTTGCAGGATTTCAGTCTTGGTGTTTTCTGGTGGTGAACCAGTTGCCATAAATATGCTGACATCCTGAGGCAAGATTTTAGATGAGTAGTATATGGATGGCAGAATCTCTGGAGGACATAGCATCCAAGTTCTTGGCTCTCAGTGATTCACAAGTTCCATAGCAGAGGCTCCACACTCATCTACCCAGTCTTTGTACTCTGCTTTGTCTACCTCAGGGTCCTCTTTGGCTCTCAGTCTCCTCAACAACCCATCAGGGGCAGCATGCTTAGCAGCAGGTATGTGGACCAATTTGAAGTCAAAGAGTAGAATACCAGCAATCCACTGGTTGATGGTGGCATTAGGCTGTAAGTCTGGATTGTTAATCATGCCTTTGATATATCTTGCATCGACCTCGACAACTAGATTCTGCACTCCAAAAACATAAAGCCACATGTCATGCAGTGCTTGAAACAGACTGAATAGCTCAAGTTTGGCTTGACTATACTGCCTCTCTTGATTGTGAAGAGTGATGGATCCAAAGCAGGTGGGGTACCTCCTGGAATCTTCTCCCTCTTGCATGAGAATATAACCAATGGCAATGTTGGAGGTGTTGATGGCAAGGATGACCAGAAAGGAGGAGCCATAGTCAATAGGACACAGTGCTGGGGAGGTGACTATAGCAGCTTTGAGATAGTCCATTGCTGCTCAGTGTTCATCACAAAACTCAAAGAAGATGTCTTTCTTTGTGAGCTCAATGAGAGGATGCACATGCTTGGCAAAGTCTTTAATGAAGATGCAGCAATATGAGCATAGACCTAGAAAGCCCCTAACTTCAGTGATGTTAGCACAGTGAGGCCAGTCTCTAATTTTTTGGACTTTAGTTTCATCAGGGATTCTCCCATCATATGAAACCTTATGCCCCACCACTACAATAGACAGGGCAGCAATGATGCATTTCTTGGCAGAGACAGTAGCTCCTGCATGGCGAAGTTGGTGAAGTACACGATTGGTATTTTCAAGGTGTTCCCAGATAAAGTGCCAAATGCTGGGGTTCTGCAGTATCATCTCATAAGACCCATCAGCATGTAGGTAGCAAGACTTAGGGCCTTTGATTGGACAGTCATCGATGAATGGGATGGAGACCTCAGGGATTTCATCCTTTAGGATCCAACAGACATCACCATGGAATATTTGAATGGCATTAGTGTACCCCATAGGTAATTTCGTCAGCCTAAGGGTGCCAATAGGGGTTTGGAAGGTAGTCAGGTCATGGTAATTGTCGTGGATGGCTCAGTGGTCATAGCCGACCATTAGGTCCAAGATTCTGTACACCGAGTGACAGGCAAAAGCTTCAGCAATTGAGTTGATGAAAGGAGGAATGGCTGAATCCTGGATAGAGATGGCATTTAAAGGCTGTAGGTCATGAACAAGGTGCAGAGATTTCCTGTCCTTCTTGACAATGCAGAACCACTTGGACCAATATGATGAGGTCAAGGGCTCATAAACACCAGCAGCGTTTT
Source organism: Pisolithus thermaeus (assembly GCA_024663475.1). Taxonomy (NCBI): domain Eukaryota; kingdom Fungi; phylum Basidiomycota; class Agaricomycetes; order Boletales; family Pisolithaceae; genus Pisolithus; species Pisolithus thermaeus. The sequence continues at coordinate 133,294 of JANFAF010000111.1, forward strand.
TCTCTTTAATTATTTGGACAACATCTCGAAAGATGGTGGGTGGGATAGGGATGTTACATTCAACCCAGGGTTTGTGAGGTAAAGTTAGGATTTTTAGGGGGGGAAACATGTCTTCGCAAAAGGTTCCCCTTTCTGAGGTCTCCCAAGCGAAGGCGGCTTCATGTGTTTGAATGAGCCAATGGACAAGATCCAACTCTGCTGGCCAAAGGAACTTGGTAGGATTGAGGTCGAGCTCTTCTGCCCTTTGAGCAGTAAATATAGAACCAGGAACAAATAAAGGAGGGTGGTACAGTAATACAGGTAAACCTGCGAGAGGATTGCTGACCTCCTGATGCTCCACCCTGAGTTCAACAGGCATTGCAGTCAGGATGGGCTTTACCTTCTTCGCTACAGGCTTGTATTTTAACATGTGAAAAACCAGGTCATAGTGAAAGGTAGACTGTAGGGCAGAAAGTGTCAGTGGAGAAACCATAGTACTAGTGGTAAACAGGAAGGGGTCTTTAGGCAAAATGAAACTGGAATTGAACAGATCAGGAGGTGCAACATCTGGGGTATAACTGAACAACAGTGCTGCTGCAGCATTTTCTGGAAGTCAGTAGAAAGAGGGGAAGTGGAATTTCTCAAGGCAGAAAGTGAATCTGAAACATAAAGGGAACACATGGATACTATATTATCTTGGTCTCCTCATAACCCTATCAAGTCATTGACCATTGTTAAAAACCCTGTTCGCTCTCTTGGAGTTGGTGGCAGTGATTCTGGTGGGTGAAGTATTCTGCCTCATCATCTGGGTTCACGAATCAGGGATATGGGTATAGACGATGTTGAGGGCAGGTCAGGATAAGTAACTGGTGGCCTGAATTGGGGTCATGGATTTCTAGAGATTGTTCACCATCAGGGAGGTCTTGAAGGATGCTGCTGAGAAGGCAGAAGAATGGGCAGCCTAGTAAGAGGTCGAAGGGGGCTTTATTGACAACTTGAATCTGTAGGTGAGCTTCAACCAGTCCAATTCAAAGAGAGGCATTTTCAATGACACCTAGAGTGCTCTCTTTAGACTTGTTAGCAGCTTCTAATGTCATACACATGTCTGAATGGAGGGGGGGCCCCTAAAGCCTCCCACAATTCATGCCTGAGGGCAACTACCTGACAGCTGCTGTCGAGGATACACTCGACCCAAAGCTTGTCCATAAGGACACCATCTACTGCATGGAGAGGGGCAGTGGCAAGACTGATGCACTTGCCATCCATGTCCTTAATGAGGTATTGTTCATATGAGGCCCAGGTAGATGATGAAGATGACATGGTCTCAAGGCTACCAATTGCTACCTTCTTTGTCATAGCCATCTCTTTTATCTGTTTGCAGATTTCTGGGCTGACTGCTAGAAGATCTTGGGTCGAAATTTTGATCTTGGCCTCTAAGACTTGGGACACCAGCTGTTTAGTGGTGTCAGCTTCATCAAAACCACTCTGGTAGCAAAATTGAGGAGTAGGGTTAGATGGAGGTCTGGAGGTCGAAGGCTTGGCAGCATTAGGTCTAGCCTGCTGATCGTTACATGGTGGCTGAGTGTTCGAAGTTGTGGTCAGTACAGGGTTGTTGGAAGGGGGAGGGTTGGCCATAGTGGTATTTCGAGGGCAACAAGTGGGGATTTCCATGCCATCAAAGCAGGCTGTTTTCTTCCTTTTGATAGCATTCTTAAGCTCCTCTACCTGAGCATAGGCTCTGGCGAGTGCATGTTTATCTTCTTCATCAGTGTTATCTTCTATTTCTTGGTTGATGAGGTAAGATGAGGGGTGGACCTTGACCTGAAACTTGGCAGTGTCTTCTGAGCCAAAGAACATGGTATTGATGAGGTGGGGTGGGGTATCACACCCTCTAGATGAAGAGGCAGTACCCAGAGACTGAATAGAAATGAGATTAGCTGACACCATGATAGACTCTCTGAGAGCCAGGAAGTTATCAATTTTCTCTTTGAAATTCCACCCTGCCACAGACCTAGGAATGTCAGAACCATCTTTCATAAAGACTTTACTGCCTATAAGCATGCATTTCCCTTGGCAAACATACTCTTTGCAGAGCTTGCACTTGGCTGTTCTATGGCCATCAGTTCCTCCACAGAAGAAGCAGTAGGGGTTGAAAGAGCAGCAAAACTGCTGTTCTGTGGGTTGAGTCTGGTGGCTGCCCAAGGTGGGGTCAGTGGTTTGGACATATTCTCTTTTAAGAATAGTGGGCAGTGAAGTCAGTTGGGAATAGGATTCTGGGAATAAGGCCAAACTATCAATTTGGACAGCATTTCTGCAGGCTCCACTAAGGAGGTAGGTTGCATGCTTGTAAACTTCATCAAATGGCCACAGGTCATCAATGTCATGGTCTAGATCTTTGAGTTGGAGGCAAGTGGTGAGGCTGCTATGGAACTTTGGGGGAAATCCTTTGAGGAACTTCTCATTAACATAGTCATCAGTGAGTTTCTTCTTCTTGTTTATTAAGGCCACGACTCAGTGGAATTCCCACACATATTTGCTGAGGTCTTCTAGGGACAACATGGGTTTCTGGACTTGGTGGTGGAGATGGGTCTCAAGGTTGGCTTTGGTATACTGCTGCCCTTTGACATCAGCACCAGGGTAGAAACTGGTAACTTCTCTAGTAAAGTCATCCCAGTCATCACCTGTAGTGGAGTCGAGGGAGGACCATAGCTCTGACTCATTTCTGTCAGCATAGCGAATAGCCCACTTAATCTTAACTCTGTCATCAGTGATTCCCACATCAGTGCAGATCTGGTCGACATCTTCAAAGTAGGTGCAAATATCTTCTGTTTTCCCTGAAAACTTCAGGGCCTTATTGGAACCTCTAAGAGGCATTTCACAATGGTTGGTAGTGGTGGACATGACTGTGGGTGATGGCAATGCAAGTGGAGGAGGGTAACGCAGTATCAGCAGGGGAGTATGAGCTAGTGATAGAATGGGATTCTACAAGGTGGTGAAGGATGCTGATGGAAGGAGGAGTTGTTCTGTGGCAAAGGTCAAAGCTGATGAAGAAACTGGAGGGGATAGGTCGGTAAGTGGTGATAACTCTTGACAATCAGGTGGTGGTGCAAAGGACTCATTGAGCTCAAAGGCACTGGGTATATCAACTATCGAAAGAGAGGGAGATTCTGGACGATGAGGGGATCCAATGGCAGAAAGCTCTACATCTGGAGAACTAGGCTCTGGGATATCATGGGGGTTAGTAGCAGGTACGAAAATATCAGAGGAAGATATAGAAAGATGGCAGAAGGGCTCTAAGAGCTCTTTGAGTTCTGTTCTGTGGCAGGTAGGTCATAGAGATCTCCTTTCCAGATCTACAGACCCCTTGTGGTGGGCTCCAAAATGATGTGGGCAACTCTTCTTGCAAGAGTGCTAAGGGAAATAAGAGGGGAAAGCTGTAGGTAAGTCCTAGGCTCGTCCCAAGGGGTCTTGAGTCAGAAGGAGACAGAAGAGGGGGATGCTAGGTGGTAAAGTGGGAAATATATGAAGGGGGGACTTGAGAGCTCATTGGAACTCAGTAGGTGGCAATAGTAGGCTTGTATGATGGTTTTCAGGATGTTTGGGACTCGATGACAGTGAAGTGGTGGCAAAGGGAATTCTGGGACTTGGGGTACTCTTGAAAACTCAAAGATGGCTCAGGGGGGCTCTTTAGACTCGAAGGGGACTCTCAGATTCTCGCTGTGTGATGCCAAAAGGGTGGGTGGTATATTTTTCTAAGTAGCCCAGGCTTTTGTATCATAAAGACAGTGGTATCTAAGGTAAGATTCAGCATATTTTGGATCTGTCATATGTCAAAAGTAATAACAGACAAGGCAAAGTCTGACGCTGGTACAGACACATGTGTGGCAGTGACAGTGGTGAAAGGAAAACAAACAAAAGTGGAGAAGATAAACACAAACCAAGACAAGGCAGCATAACTACATGTCTAAGCAACAGGATCACACCCTGGAAGCTGACAGGGGGTGAAGGGAGTGGTATAGCTAAAGGGAGGTCTGCAGGGAGGCACAGTGACACATGACAGGTGACAATGTTGCTGGGAGTAATAGGCATGTGACCAAGAGGAAGCATAGTGTAGGCAGTGACACAATCCCATAACCATGATGGGCATGTGATCTGGCAGGTAGGGAGAGTTGGGATTGCCACAGAGGGCACCTCGCAGTCCCAGGGAGCCTAGACTCCCTACAATGGGAAGGGGAACAACAGAGGTGGGTGTGGGAACATGAGGCAGTGGATGGGCAAAACAGGCAACAGAGGTGGTAGTGACATGACATCACCCCCCCTTTGAAGAAGGTTGGTGGCCTCACCAACAGTTTAATCAAAGTTGGAAAATATGGAATGTTCAAGGTCATCGAGGAGTGGGATTGGTTTTGGATGGTCCAATAGGACATCCATTAGGGTCAGTCCAGCAAGAACTTTTTCCATTGCAGCAGGACCAGTGGCCAAGTCATCAACAATCAAGACAGGTGTGCTTGTAGAAAGGATGGAGGAGGTCAAGTTGAACTCATCCTCCTAGCTCGAGGTGGAGCCAGTTGGATTGTTCAATGGGGAAGAAAGGCTTGTTTGGGAGGGTGCTGGTCGATTTGGTTGCATTGAATAGATCATACGACCAGTAGCCTCGGGTGTTGTAAACGTCAAGGAGGAAGGTCCTCCACCTTTTGACTCTTTCTTCTTCCATGACCCATGGGTCATCACATCTTTCTCCAAGTACTTGGGCAGCAAGCCATAAGAACTTTCTACTGGCTGCCTCTTCTTCTTCTTGGTGTCGATCAACAGTGACCCAGCAAACTCCTGGGCAAAAAGATTCTTCTTTGACCAATACAACCCTTTCTGGAGTCATAGAACCACTCTTCTCTTCCCTATTGCTGCAAGATATTGCAGGTGTTCCCATTCAGATGGATGGTACCTCAGATTTTGATACTTCCTCTGATCATCCATCACGAGACCTTCTTCAGTCATTCTGAACTTCACGACTTCCAGAGGTCGACACATCGTCCTGTCCAGGAACTCCCTCTCCTTCTGTAGTGTCCAGACCAACTGCAGTGGCCCTTCCATCAGTGGAGTCACAGGAAGTTCCAGGAGGTGGGATAACTGTGGGCAGCATGCTGCAAAATGAATGAAAGGAATGAGTGAGTGAGGGTCTGAAGTGGGTGTGGACGATATTGACAAGGGAGATTAGCAGGTTCTGTTGCAGATCTTCTTTACTTTGATCTGGGCTTGTTTACATGAGAACACGAGTGTACACCTGAAGGGTTGCGAGGCCTTCCAGGAACATGCACTTTTCTTAAGGGCTCTTGATCTTGCTGTGGCCTCAACTGGTTATGGGTTTTCCAGAGACTCTTTCTCCAGCACAGCTTTTATTGAGAGCTACCAATGCAATGCCTTCAAAGGTATTCACTTGGTCTCTAGACACAGGTAGCAGACCTGTTCACAACACAAGCTACTCTTCTGACTTTTAGGTCTTATACTTCTAGTTGGCTGACACTTGCAATAGGGAAATGATGATTGGGGTTTTTCTCATTTGTTGGAACACTATCAGGTGCAGTGGATTTTCAGCTGCTACCACAAGGGGAGCTGTATCTCACTTCACTGATATGTAACAAGATAGGAGGGGCTCTTCTGCTATATTGACTTGCACAAACAGGCCTTCAGGCTATCATCAAGATACTTTATGACAATCCTGGTCCCCTCCTGTCAGGTCAGATAGTGAGAGAAGAGTGGTACTTTACTCTTTTGTCATGTGGTGGTGGCTGATAACACATTGTTCCAAGTGTTACGCCGCGGGTTGCTCGAAGCACCTAAGAAAGGTGTAGCAACACTAAGAGCGGTGTAATAAACGAAATCGCCTAAGACTCGAAGCACCAAACAACGGTGTAGCCTTAAAGACGAAGTCGGGGATACCTCGGTGCATAGTTACTTTGAGCACCCTTGGTCGAGCTCACTCGTATCTCCAAAGAATGGCGATAAATGAGCCGAGTTGCAAGGTAGCGAAAAGTTGAGGGATACAGCGGTACAGTACTTCTACTTATACTGTAGCTGTAGTGGGCTAGGGGCCCTAAAGGAAACAACGTCCAGAGCCCTAAGAAGAGGGCATGTATCGTACTTTAGTAAAGTGGGATACAGATGTATCCTATTAAGGTAAAATGGAGACGAAGCGTAAGGTACGTACGGATCATGGAACCAATGAGAGCAAGCACACGAAGTGGGCTTGCGACAGAAAGACAACAATGTGCAGCAAATGCGCAGCTATGGTACAACGGGCAAAAGGCCCAAAAGATGAGTCAAGAGAAGATAAGAGTCACAAACGAAATGGAGACAAGGCCCTGTTGAAGGGCACACGGTACGGACGGATATGGAGTTGGGGTTGCGCCCAACGGAACAAGAGAAGTTCCAATGTTGATCGGAACTAGGATCAGTTACCACACGGCTTACCAAAGGTAAAGGCCGGCGGGCCGGTTGGGAAGGATTACGCGTATCCCAATAAGGATAGCGACAAGAGAACAGCCGAGTACAACGATGATGGCGGGGCAGAAGGCGCAGAGCCAGAGCTCGAGCCTGGAAATGGAAGGTGCCGGGTCGAGGCGTAACATCACCCCCCCTTCAAGGGCGGCGAGCTCCTGGTCGACGAGATCGGAGGGTACGCGGCGACTGTGAACGACGGCCGGAGGAGGACGCGACGGGGGACGAGGAATGGGGAGACAAGGGTTGTGAAACCGGGGGACCGAACGGGCAGATAGCGGCTGCATGTTCAGGATCGCACCAGCGAGAGCCTGCCCCATGACCACAAGACCAGTGGCCTAGGTAACCACAGTCGAAGCAAGTGTAGATACGAAGGGGGTGGTCAGTGGGGACTTGTATACAACCGCCCAGATAGAAACGCAATTTATCCTCCAACTCCAACGCAATAAACGGCGCGGCGGGGAACGGATTTAAGACGTGGATGGCGTTATACGGGCGCTGATCAGCGATTCCCCAGGCGCTTTCACACGCTTTATCGAGGAAAGCTTCCCAGTCAAAAACGGTAGCGTTGGTGGTCGAATACCTGGCTAAGACGGCAGCGGCTTGCTGGAAGATCCTTTGTTTCGTTCGTTCCTCCGATTCCTCGGCCGGAGGAGGCGTCTCGATCTTAACCGAAGGCATGGATAACCTTGTAGAGTCAACTCCGAGAGTCGATGGGTTTCCTGTTCAGTCAGCGGAGCTCCACGACGGTGACTGGAAGGACCGCCACTCATCTGGCGGTGGCGAGACCACTCTACGAAGGCTCTGTCCTCCTCTCTCTGCTGCAGCAGCCACCTGGCATAAGACATCCAGACCGGTTCTTCCGGGTCTATCAGATGTAGAGCGCCGAAAGGAATTTGCAACAGCGGGTCCGAGATCTTGATGTAAGATCTGAACGATGTCGTACTGGACTTCTCCCATAGCGGAGATAGTGGCGCGAAGGGTGTTCTCTAAGAACGTGGCGTTGCCGGTGGAGTCAGGGGTTTTGACGGTGACGTCGAGGAACTTGGGGACATAAGAAGCCACTACGTCTGATCCTCGGAAGATCTGACACAGCAGCCGTAAACGTTGCTCTTGTTCTCATGAGACCCCGATAAGTGGGTCCCCTGGGTTGTATTTCGTAAGCAGCCAACAATAGTCGAAGAATTGTGCCGTCGTGGGTTCCACGACGACGACTGGGGGTGGTGACTGCTCGGTAGAGTCGGAAGGTCTGGGACTTTCTGGTAGGTGCTGGCGTGGTAAGGTTCCGGGGAGGGGTAAAGCAGGTAACGGTCTGGAGGACCCGGCTTGGGTGCCGAAAGGTTCATCGTCGTAGGGCGCGGCTGAGAGTCGATCAACGAGGGGGATCGAAGGCATCAGTGTCGGGGGTCTTGGTCTAGCTTTACCCTTTTGGGGCTTGGTTCGGCGTAGCGTGAGGCTGCCGAGCAGACGGAAGCCGGGGGTGTCAGAAACGGGTTCAACTGAGGCGGTAGTCTCTGTGTCGGTGGATAGCAACGTTCCAGGGAGCGGATGGCTGAGTAATTCACGTGGGAGGGGAAATGAACCGGAGGGGGAGTGCGCGGGAGAGGCTGGGGAGACCTCCATGTCGTCGTAGGAGAGGTCGGAGGAGGCAAGGGTAGCATCGTCATACGAGAAGTAGTCATCAAAACCGGGGTTTTCAGTGTTGACAGAGCGAGGGCTGGACATTTAGACGAGGCGACGGGTGAGTTTGTATTGTTCTAGCACTTCTTCCACGTGCTCTTTTATACTTTCTTCGGGTTCCCAAGTATTAGACGAGTGTGGAAACCCGGCCCACTTGACAAGGTACTCGCGGCCCTTTCTGCGTCCCTTGCTGCGGTGATTGAGTATTGTCTCTACTTCCCATTCGACTTCATCGTCTACTAAATCTGGAAGAGGAGGCGGGGGCGCACTGCCATATTCGGTGGTTTCGGTGAACGGGTAGATCCGAGAAGTATGGAAGACGGGATGGACCTTCCAGGTGGGCGGAAGTCCCAACTTGACAGCCACGGGCGAAATCACCTCAACAATGGGAAAGGGGCCCAAACGTCTTGGTTCTATTTTCGAAGACTGTCCTTGAGTGCGCAAGTTGCCCGAATCTAACCATACTTGGTTGCCTTCTTTGGGCACCGTGTATGTTCCTTTCGATCTTGATCGCATCACGTCCTGTGCCCGTTCATGACTCAGCTGGGCAATGTCGCGATTGATTGCAAGAGATTGGAGCCGATCATCGACTGATGGTGCGGCGGTGGTGCGGGCTACCGGATACAGGGAGGGGTCGAAACCGTAAAGCAGTGAAAACGGGGTTTGCCCATGTACCGAATGGACGCGAGAGTTATGGGCGAACTCTGCATCCGGGAGTTTTCGAGCCCACGAGTTGGGCAATTCGGCGCAGTAGCAGCGCAGATACGTTTCGAGTTCTTGATTTACGCATTCACTTTCTCCATTAGTTTGGGGGTGATACGCAGAGGACAGCTTCGATTTGATTCCGAGTGACTTGTACAGCTCTTTCGTGAATGCCGATGCGAACTGCGGACCACGATCAGATATGACCGCTTCCGGGAGACCATACCGTTGATAGATATATTGTTGAAACAGACAGGCGAGGCCCACTGAATCAACGGTCTTGTTGGTCGGTACGAACACTGCCGCTTTAGTAAGCCCTTGATCTACAACCGTCAGCACTGAGTCATATCCTTCTGACTCGGGTAGATCGGTGATGAGATCCATCGATATTTGTTGAAACGGCAACGGATTTTTGGGCGTATCATTTGGAGTAACGGGCGGTGTGATCGGGTGAGTAACGACCTTGTTCGCTTGGCAGACGGGACATCCCTTGACATAGTCGCGTATCGATTTCCACATTCCGGGCCACCAGACTTCCTTTACCATTTTCTTCGACATCGCTTTAACTCCTGGATGTCCGGAGGCCGGATGATCATGATAGTCATGTAGACATTGCTTTCTAGTCTTCAGAGGGATGTAGAGCCGTTGCTTGTACCGTTTTGTTCCGTCCGAGGCCGTCTGTACTTTGGGGTTTTCTTCGGAGAGTGTCAGATCCTTTGACGCTTCGCTTGTAGCACGATCATACATGTCCTTGGATATGACGTAGACCCCTTTGCAGCATCGGTCGACCTTTTTCACGTCCATCTTGTGGCGTCGATCCGAGGCCATGTCGGCGTTTAATATTTGATCGGAACGGGTTTTGTCGGAATTGTCGGAATTCACCCCCCCTTCAAGCCACATGGCATCGGGGAGGGCAGCAGCTGTGACGGTGGGTTCTTCACCGTAGTCGGGTCGTCGAGAGAGAGCATCAGGCACTCCCATAAGCTTGCTGGGTTTGTGCAAAAACAGGACCGGGTATCCTTGGAGCGTATCGAGCCAGCGCGCTTGTCGAGGGGTTAACTTCTGCGGGTGGCGCCAGTAAGTGAGGTTCTTGTGATCCGTGAAGATCACTGTTGGTTCCACGGGCGAAATTAAATAATGCCGGAAGGCATCCAGCGCACACATAACAGCCAACATTTCCAAGTCAAAGACCTGGTAACGTTGTTCAGCTCCTTTCAACGATTCGGAGAGGAAGTGACAAGGATGCCACTCATCGTCCGGTCCTTTCTGAGCCAACACGGCTCCTGTGCCAACTTTAGAGGCGTCCGTAAACAGTGCGAAGGGTTTACGATGGTCGGGTATTTGCAGTACGGGTGCGGAGCATAACAGAGACTTTATTTTCTCGAAGGCGCCGTTTTCTTCATTACCCCATCGCCATTTGGTGTCCTTTTTCGACAGGTTGTGTAACGGTCTCGCGAGTTGCGAGAAGGAAGGGATAAACCTGCGATAAAAATTACAAAACCCCAAAAACGAACGCACGTCCTTTAAGTTGTGCGGAGTCGGCCAGCTTTCCACGGCGTCAGTCTTGACCGACACGGTTTGAATGTTTCCTTTGGAGATTTTCATCCCCAAGAACTCGATTTCTTCGGCTTCGAAGACACACTTGGAAATCTTCAGGCGGAGCCGTTCCTTCTTACATATTTCTAGAAACTCCCTGACGTAGCGATGTAATTCGGGGATGGTTTTGGCATGGACTACGACGTCGTCCATGTACCCACACTGCTGCCGCTTGTGAAGTTGGTCAGCAAAGGTGGTATCCATAAACCATTGAAAAGTTGGCAGGGAATTACACTGGCCGAAAAACATAACCGTGGGCTCAAAGAGACCTTGCGGTGTTAAAAATGCGGCCTTCCACTGGTCCTCCAGCTTTACCCTCACGTTCGTGAACCCCCATCGAATGTCGAACTTGGCAAAGTATTTAGACTCGCATAGTTCATCCACCATTTGTGGAATATTCAGTAATGGATAGGAGTCGTGAATCGTATGTGAATTGAGGTACCAGTAGTCTTGCACCAACTGTTTCTTTCCATCCTTTTTAGCCACGAAGAATACTGGGGCCGAGACCGGTGAATCCGAAGGTATTATTTTGCCGCATTGTAAGTTTTTGTCGATGAACTCGTCAAGGATTTTGAGTTCTTCTGGCGACATCAGATAAAGCGTAGCCTTCTTCATCAGTTTCTTGTTGTCTTTCCGAAAATCCTCCTTTGTCTTAATAACATGATCGAGCCCTTCATGAAAGTGGGGCAACGGGATATCGGTTTCAGAAAAGACCTCGGCGAAATCGGAGTATTCCTTTGGGAGGTCCGGGACCTCATGAGGTCCGGCGTTCATCTCGAGTTGAGTCGAGATCGTCGTGCGACTTACAGAGGCGTTCTTGACCTCATGTGTATCGTCTTTTTGCTTCTTCGGCGGTTGCTCGCTCAGGGAACCACCCCATCCAACCACGCTATGGGTTCGCCAATTTACGATTGGCATTTCTTTACGCAACCACGGCATCCCTAAAATTAGATGGTCCTTTTCCATCTGTCCGACGTAACAGAGGATCTGGAACTTGTGTATTGGCTTGACGATATTTCGGCATTTCAAGAAGACTTTCTTGGTGACGGTGTATTTGACATTACCATCGAACGCAGTAATATCCCACGTCTTCTTTACCGGGTAGGTTCGAAGTTTCATTTTTGAAACTAGCCGGGATCCGATCAGGTTGACTTCGGCGCCACTATCGATCGTGGCGGGTATCCTCGCATTTCCGTAATTGAGAAGCTCAAGTGTTCCGTAAATAGATCGAGCACACATTTGTGATTCGTCGGCAATACTATTACAGGCAACACGAGCACTCAAAACATTTTTAGTGTTGGGCGATCCGTATGAGGAAAACTCAGAACGCCCCTTTAAAAACCCTTCTCTTTAGAAGGTTTAGACTCCTTGACTTCTTCTTCTTCTTCCACGTCTACTTCGTTGACTCTCTTCTTCCGAGGCTTCGGGCAGTCCTTGCTGAAATGGCCTTCTTCGGCACAATTAAAACAGTGCACCAATCGAACATGGCTCCTGCCGTTCTTATTTTTCTGACGCCGCTTGTCGACGTCCATAGCGTATGGATCCCTTGAGGGTCTAGATGGGAATTGGTAACGGGAGACTTGGTTAGAGTTCCCTTTCTTCTTTTCGTCAAGAGTTCTCTTTTGCTCGATTTTGCTAATGGCTTGTCCGGCGTAGGCGATCCAATCGGAGACGGTAGTCAGGTCTTTATGATCAAGGACCCAATCACGTATTTCTTTATTAAGACCTTGTCCGAAGAAAATCGCTCCGTTAAAGTTGTCATCATTATATCCGGTGCGATTAAAAACGGAAAGGAACTTAGACACATATGTCTCAAAAGGATCTTTTCCTTGCGTTAACGTTACAAGTTCGATCTGGGCCTTGTGTTCCGGATTTCCGGAGACGAAAGTAGCTTTAAGGCGAGCTTCGAATTGATCCCAGTCATCCTTATAATATAGCCGGTGGCTTCAGTCGTGTTCGTTAATATAGACCTCGGCGAATGCCGCAGCAGCTCCTTCGGTCATGAAGGACAAAGTTAAACCGATCCGGAGATGGTCAGTGCTGTACACGTGCTGGTTGATCTGCAGATACCCCTTGATTTGGGTAATCCACGTGAAAAACAGATCATGGTTGCCGTTATAGGTACGCGGCTTGTTAAGGTTGAATTCGTGTCCTCCGTTCGGTTTAGTATCAATGACGGCAGAGGCGGCGAATTTAGCACATAGCTCTTCCCATTCGCGGGCGGTAGGTTCTCGATTGAACAGCGGAGGATCGGAAGAGGGCTTCACGGCTTCCTGCCCAGATCTGGATCCTTGTCCGAGATTAAGTCCTTCGGTAATTGTCGACATAAAGGTTAACAGGTTCGTTTCTTCTTCGTCGGGAATTTTGGTATCTCTGGCGATAGATCCTAACTCTGACTTGTCGTCAAAGGTTAACGGTTCAACGTCTGTTTCTGACTCTTGCTCGTTTTCTCGGTAAGCACCCAAGATAGCAGGGTTGCGAAGGGAGGACGGGGGAGTCGCTGAGCGAGGTTGATCCGGATAACGGTATTCGAATTCGGAACCGGTAGGTTTACGTGGGGTGTACTTGCGAACCTCAGGTTTCGGTGGGGCGCGTCATTTGCCTTTGCTTAGAGACCAAGCACTCGACGACTCAGGAGGCGGCGGAGGTGGCGGTCTTGACGACACCTTGGGCAAACGATAGGGTGAGGTGGAAAAGGTAGAGGGATAGGTCGACAACTCTCCAGAAAATCTGGGATCGACCTAGAACGAGATAAGGTTGCCGGATATTAAACCACAGAGTTGGTAATCCAGCGGAACAGCAGATGCGTGAGAAGCAACAACGTCCAACGATGCGGCAATCCTAAAAAAAGGTTAGTTCGTTATAAACGGACGGAGTAAGACACTAGTCCTGCAGGCTAAACAATAGCCAGACCAGCGAAGACGCAGTTCTGAGATGGAGAGGGAGTAGCAGTCGTCGTGTCCGAAAAACGGTCACAGCTGCAAGTTGAACTTTTCGCTTTTGTTACGCCGCGGGTTGCTCGAAGCACCTAAGAAAGGTGTAGCAACACTAAGAGCGGTGTAATAAATGAAATCGCCTAAGACTCGAAGCACCGAACAACGGTGTAGCCTTAAAGACGAAGTCGGGGATACCTCGGTGCGTAGTTACTTTGAGCACCCTTGGTCGAGCTCACTCGTATCTCCAAAGAATGGCAATAAATGAGCCGAGTTGCAAGGTAGCGAAAAGTTGAGGGATACAGCGGTACAGTACTTCTACTTATACTGTAGCTGTAGTGGGCTAGGGGCCCTAAAGGAAACAACGTCCAGAGCCCTAAGAAGAGGGCATGTATCGTACTTTAGTAAAGTGGGATACAGATGTATCCTATTAAGGTAAAACGGAGACGAAGCGTAAGGTACGTATGGATCATGGAACCAATGAGAGCAAGCACACGAAGTGGGCTTGCGACGGAAAGACAACAATGCGCAGCAAATGCGCAGCTATGGTACAACGGGCAAAAGGCCCAAAAGATGAGTCAAGAGAAGATAAGAGTCACAAACGAAACGGAGACAAGGCCCTGTTGAAGGGCGCACGGTACGGACGGATATGGAGTTGGGGTTGCGCCCAACGGAACAAGAGAAGTTCCAATGTTGATTGGAACTAGGATCAGTTACCACACGGCTTACCAAAGGTAAAGGCCAGCAGGCCGGTTGGGAAGGATTACGCGTATCCCAATAAGGATAGCGACAAGAGAACAGCCAAGTATGACGATGATGGCGGGGCAGAAGGCGCGGAGCCAGAGCTCGAGCCTGGAAATGGAAGGTGCCGGGTCGAGGCGTAACACCAAGACATGGGCTGATGTGTGCTTATTGATTGCCTTACAGCTAACCAGAACCAGATGGAGGGAATAGGTGAGCTAGTAGCAGCAGGCCTCTTCCAAGTATACCAAGTAAGTCAAAGACTTGCTCAGCAGGGACACCATTTCTATCTGTGACAGTTGAAGGTTCGAAGACTTGTATGCAAAGGTGGAATTATGTATTGAGAGATACAACCAGAGTTTTGCCAAGGGATCAAAGCAATCGAACAGAGGGAAAGGAGAATTTATAGAGGTAAGCCCTCAACCTTTACCAGGGAGGATAGTTGGTAGAGTAAAGTACAAGGAGACACAGTTGCATCTGAAGGGTCTTTTATACCCTACAGGTGACCAGCTCATGTAAGTACAATACTACTGGGTATGGTAAAGGTAAACAAAGGCATAGTCCATCAGACATGTAAACAGAGAATTGGGGACTCCATAGGTATGTTGAGTCACAATGACTAGTCATGTATGAAAGATGGAACCCATCTTTCATATGGATGACACAACACATTGTGTTCAGTCATGTGCCCAGGAAGCCAAAATGGTAAAAGTAAAAGAAGATGACAATCCCAATCGGGATCTCACTTCACAAGGGAAATGAAGAAAAGGTAAAGCTGAAAAAGGAAACATATAGTAAGTGCACCATCACAGCATATAGTAAAGTCCACAGACTTGTCCCTCAGGGGACAGAGGTTGGTATACAAGGTGCTACCAGAGCATGGGAAGGGGAACGACAGAGGCAGGTGTGGGAACACAAGGCGGCAGATGGGCAAAATGGGCAACAGAGGCAGTAGTGGCACGACAACAGCAGGCAGTAAGACATAATGGGTGACATTGGAAACCTACAAGCAAGGGGAGGGGCTGATGAAAGCACATACAGTGAACAGAGATCCATGAGGAGGGTCGATCATTACTTACCAGTTGGGCAGCAAGGAGTGAACAGAGGAGAGGTGGGGGTCTGGGGCACAATTTTTTGCAGGGAGGGATGAGCATGCAATGTGAGATTTTTTGTGGGAATAAGTTACCTGTTGGAAGACAAGGGGTTGGGAGAAGTGAGCATCTGATGCTGATGGATGGATGGGCACATGAAGGTTTAACTTACCTGCTAAGGCACAGGGCATGAGGGAGAGGGAGCATCCAGTGGAAAATAGTTTGGTGGTAGGGATGAGCATGTGATGCTGAAGTATTATAGGGAAAACCTTACCTGTTGGGAGACAAGGGGAGGGGGAGGTGAGCATCCAGTGCTGATGGATGGATGGGTGTGTGATGGTTTAACTTACCTGCTGGGGGACATGGTGTGAGGGAGAGGGAGCATCCAGTGTAAAATGGTTGGCATTAAGGATGAGCATGCAATGATGAACTTACCTATTGGGAGATAAGGGGAGGGGGAGGGGAGTGCACAGTACTGATGGATGTATGGGCACAGAAAGGTGTAACTTACCTGCCAAGTAAGAGGATGGTAAGAGAGAGGGAACATCTAGTGTACAATGGTTTGGGGTGAGGGATGTGTCATGCCACTTTGCTGGGCTTACCCTTTTCTACATCACTGCTGCCTTCCCCTGCCTTGTGTTTCTGCAACTGCAGTTGTCATCCCCTCTCCTGCACTTTGATAGTGCCTTGCTTACTGGCCTCTGTCTGCCTGAGGGACAAGCCTGTGGACTTAGCTATATGACACACAGTACACTTATGATACATTTCCTTTTCTGGTTTTACCTTTCTTTCATTTCCATTGTGAAGTAAGCTCCCAATCAGGATTATCGTCTTCTTTACTTTGTCTGTTTTACTTCTCATGCATGTGACCTGTCATGCCACATTGCACCATGTCTTATGTATGAAGGAGTGCCTTCATACATCACACTGAGTCATTGTGACTTGATGTGCTGGTGCTTTCCTTGCTTTCTTGTTTATGTGTTTGATAAATGACTGTATGCATTCTTGTTTACCTTTACTATGTTAAGCTACAAGCACATTACATGAGCCAGTTGCCTGAGAGGTATATAAACCCCTCAGATGCAACTGAGTCTCCTTGTACTTTATGCTACCAAGTGTCCTACTGCAGTAGTAACATGTGGGGGTTGGAAAGGGTGACTAGGCAGTTGGGTAGTAAGATGATGTGGTCAGTAGGCATGTAGTAATACAAAGGGGGGGGAGAAGGGGGGGAGAAACAGTGTACCTGGAAGCAGGGTAATGTGGTGAGACAAGGTCAGTATGCATGTAGTAACATGCAGGGAACAGGGCAGGGCAGGGCAGTGGGACAACATGCTCAGTACGGATGTTATAACACCAAGGGGGAGGGGAAAAGGCTGACCTGGAAGTTGGGTAATGTGGTGAGACCACAAGGTCAGTCCACACATAGTAACACAAAGGGTTGGGGGGGTGAACAGCTGACCTGGAAGTGCAGTAGGGTGGTGGCACAATGCAGTGAGAGTAACAAGAAGGGGAGGGGGGGTCAATGGTTGACCTGGATGTGGGGTAGGGTGATGGGACAATGCAGTCAGTTCACAGGTAGTAACAAGAGGGAAGGGGGAAGGCTGACCTGCAAGTAGGGTAATGTGGTGAGATGACACAGTCAGTATGAACATAGTAATGCAAAGGGGTGGGGGATCAACTGCTAACCTGGAAGTGGGGTA
This sequence comes from Pisolithus thermaeus, assembly GCA_024663475.1. Taxonomy (NCBI): domain Eukaryota; kingdom Fungi; phylum Basidiomycota; class Agaricomycetes; order Boletales; family Pisolithaceae; genus Pisolithus; species Pisolithus thermaeus. The sequence goes on from JANFAF010000111.1 coordinate 150,211, forward strand.
GGGTGGTGGATGACATGGTCAGGTCAGTATGCACATAGCAACATGAAACCAGGGGGTGGGGGGAACAGCTGACCTGGAAGTGGGGTGGTAAGATGATGTGGTCAGTAGGCATGTACTAATACAAAGGGTAGGGGGGGGAACAGCATACCTGGAAGCTGGGTAATGTGGTGAGACAACAGGGTCAGTATGCACATAGTACACAAAAGCAGAGGGTCAGTGGGTGACCTGGAAGTGGGGTAGGGCAATGGGACAATGTGGTCAGTTTGCAGGTAGTAACAAGAAGGGAGGGAGATGGCTGACCCTCAAGTAGGGTAACATGGTGGAAACAAATGGTGTGAATGAAAAAACAAACACAGAAAAATTACTTACAAGGGTTATGAGACCCCTGTTGAAGTTGTGGCAAGGGCCATGTTGATGCAGGGGGCAGACATGAGAAAGAGATGATGGTAAGAGTATGAACAGTGAAAGAAAGGAGATGTGGGAAAGCTTTGTGTTGATATAATGTCTGTTTGGCTATGCTTGACTCACATGTGACTGTGCAACAACCATTGGCTCTCATCTTGTAGTTATGTGGCAACTTTGCCTTTGTTTGATGCATACATGACTGTGAAAAACAAACCCACTTTGACATGCCATAGTACAGGTCACGTGCCATTCCAACCATCGCAAATTGTTTGTTTCCCTATGTCTGACTTGCACATGACTGTGCAAAAAAACTCGGCTCAATGACTTCTAGTTAGGTGGCAACTTTGGCTTTGTTTGACATACATGTGACCATGAAACACAAGTCTGCTCACCATCCCATCATAAAGGTCATGTGCCATTCTAGACATGACAAATTGCATGTTCACCTATGTCTCACTCACACATGACCATGCAACCAAATCAGCTAATGTGGCAATTTTGTGTTTGTTTGACCTACAACTAACCATGAAAAGCCATAGTAAAGGTCACATGCAATTGCAACCATGGCAATTTGTGTTTGCACAGGTGCATCATCCACAAACCAATTTTTCCTGTCCATTGCCTCTAGAAAAAAAATCTTAGGCAAGTCATACCAACCCACACATCCATTTCAAGGGCTTGGACTACTGTAAGTTGTTTCCCTCCATATTTACAGTATACAAACTGACTTCACCATGCCAGCAACACCCTAGTGAAAGTTCCTGGTATGCATTCCCTTCTGTTTGCATTACTAGAGGCATAGTGACCATGTCATCTGCCACCCTACCCCACTTCCAGGTTAGCAGTTGATCCCCCACCCCTTCACATTACTATGTTCATACTGACTGTGTCATCTCACCATGTTACCCTACTTGCAGGTCAGCCTTCCCCCTCCCTTCTTGTTACTACCTGTGAACTGACTGTGTCATCCACCACCCTACCCCACTTCCAGGTTAGCAGTTGATCCCCCACCCCTTTGCATTACTACATCCATACTGACTGTGTCATTTCACCATGTTACCCAACTTGCAGGTCAGCCTTTCCCCTCCCTTCTTGTTACTACCTGCAAACTGACCACATCATCCCATCACCCTACCCCACTTCCAGGTCACCTGCTGACCCTCCACTTTCATGTACTACATGCATACTGACCCTGTCATCTCACCATGTTACCCAGCTTCCAGGTATGCCATTCCCCCCCCCCTACCCTTTGTATTAGTACATGCCTACTGACCACATCATCTTACCACCCCACTTCCAGGTCAGCCATTCCCCCCACCCCCCAGTATCATGTTGCTACATGTGTACTGACTGTGTCATCTCACCACATTATATGGGTTCCAGGTAAGCCATTCACCCTCCCCCCCTTTGTGTTACCACATGCTTACTGACTGCATTGTACTGGGGAGGTGCAGGGCAAGTGCTGGAGGAAGGGTAGCAAGGAGTAGGGGCAGGGTGTCTGGGACCTAGGTGGGAGAACTGGGGTGTAGAGCACAAATGTAGATTAGTCAGCAGAACATCAGTGTCCTCCAACAGTGATACACATCTAAGGAAGCACCCTGGCAGATCCATCTGGTGACAAGAGGGGAACTCAAACCCCTGGAAATCAGGTGCATCTAGCATCATATATGTTACAGGAAGTGACAAAGCTACAAGGACTAGAAAAGAAAGGTGGCAGAAAGGAAACAGATAGTGGAATAGGAACCTTGGAGAGCAGTGTTGTGTCCTCCCCTGTGGCAGGTATAGTGGATTCTGAGCTGTTCACCCCATGTGGACCCATGTCAACTGTAGCAGAATGTTCACAAGCCAAAGGGCAAGCCAGAAGTACAAGTGCAGCATTAGATACACAAGGCTACCATCTATGACCAGCAATATTCCCACCCTCATTTGAAGAAGAACAAGAGGACACATGGGTGAAGCCAGGATGGAGTGTGGCACAAAGACAATGAGTTCCAACTATGCCAACAGCTGGGGTGAATGTGCCAGGGCAAGCAACTACTGCAATGGCCTACCAGATCATAAACATCAATGAAATGGCTAAAGTCATACCACTGTTTCAAGGAGACTACTCAGGTAGAGGAGAGCCAGCAGACTGGTTCATGGAATTCCAACTGTTGTTACCATCAATGTGGTCAGAGGCAATGAAAATCGATCAGTTCAGGTCACAACTGGCAGCAGGGAGCTATGCTGATGAATGGTTTGCAGACTTACCATCAGAAGACAAGGCAGATATGATGGCACTCAAAGCAGCATTCCTAAAGAGGTGGCCACCAACCAAGAGGCCAAGGTGGACAAAGGCACAGCAGCACAAATGTATCAGAGCCATAGTGTTGAACAAAGAAGAAATTGGGAAGTGGGTTGAGACTGAAAATGGAGGAGATTACAGGCACATTGTGTGGGTGACAAAGGTCATGAAGCTAGCACTAAATATGGGAGACACAGAAGGCAAGCTGATTGAATGCATGGTGGAGGAAGCACTGATGGTCCTACAAAACGAGTTAGAAGACAAGTATGAGGGATGGGATGAGTTCATAGAGGCAGTAAGAAGGGTCAAAGTAAAAAAGATGCTGAGGCATAAGGAAACAAAGAGGGGAGAGCAGGAGCTGTGAGATGAGGTCACAGAGCTGTGCCAACAGATCAGTCAGTTGACAATGTGACATGTCCCACAAAACTATCAGCCAAGAGTGGTGGCATGCCCAGGGGGAGAGGGCACAACCCCAATGTACTGGAGTCAGCATGCAAGGATGAACATGTTACCCATTCCAGCTGGCAGGAGCCCCTTCATGCTGAGAATTCCCTTAACACAAGCTCAAATACTGGAGAAAGCTTCGGTTATACCCCAGTGTGTGAATACAGAAGCAGGAAAGGCTTTACAAGGCTGACATAGCAATGTGGCACCGAATGTTTGGAGAAGGGGTACCACTGGCATTAGAAAGACCTTACCTGCTTAAACTGGGGATGGCAGCACTAGGCTCAGGGGTGTGCTTCAACTGCAGTATGGCCACAGATCCAGCAGGTGCTGAGGATGGTGGATGGATCACTTGTAGCATCAGCAGGCACATGGTCGGGCATGCTGCAGTGGGGGTCAGCAAAGGCAGACATGACATTTGAGGTGTTCCCAAGCAGCAGATCATGGAGGATGCTTATCAGCAAACCATTGTTGGATAAAATGAAGGTGGTTCACAATTACAGCAAAGACCTAATATGACTACCACAGGGAGACAGCTATGTATGTAGTAATCACAAACCATGTGAGGTGGAAAACACCATGTGTCCTACCAGCAGAGATACCTGCTGCACCAACAGAAGAGCCAAGAAAGGTAGTGGTGAGCATAGAAGGGGAGGCAGGACTGGGAGCAGATGTACAACAGGTGGATACAGCAGAGGTAGAAGGGATTGAAGGAGGCAAGGACATGGTGGAGAACTGCAGTGTGTATTTGTCAGAGGAGGGAGCAGAAAGGGTGTTCACAAGACTCATGGAAGAAGGCCCATTCCACCCACTGAGAGTAGAGGCCATACTCAAAGCAGTCAGGTGTGGACCACTACCACCAGACCAACTGAAACAGGTACAGGAGACAATAGCTGAGTTTGCAGACACTTTTGCATTGTCAGTAAAGGAGGTGAAGCCAGTATCATTCATGAAGTTTCAACTAGGCATACCTAAAGATGCTAAGTTCCCACTAAAAGTCAATCAGAAACTGCTAATGCAAGCCCAAAAGGCATGGTACCTACCCATGCTGGACAAGTTCAATGAGGCCAGGATCCTACATGACATCAGATCAGATGAAGTGTGGGCAGTGCATCCAACTGTACTGGCACAGAAAGTGCATGGAGTGCCAGGACTCACCATGGAGGAGATCAGAGAGATCATAGAGGAACAGAGCATGGGAGGTGGTAGAGGAACCAAGCCAAAAGTGGCAAGGGAACAGGAGCCAAGTCATGAGCAAGCCAAGGTAACTGGCCAAGAAAGGAAACTGAAGTGGCACATGTGCCAGAACTTCCATGAGCTCAACAAGGTCACAGCAGTTGCACCAATGCCACAGGGAGACATCAGAGTGAAGCAGCAGCATCTAGCAGGACACCAGTGTAGGGAGTGAGTACTCCCCACTATGATATCCCTCTTGTTTTATAGCTTTTACTCTTACTTTTACTTTACTCTTTCATTTTGTTTTGTTTTGTTTTTATTCTTTTACCTTAGACTCTACTTAGCTTCAAGTTTAGGCATGTGAGGTAGCTTACATAAGCCTGCACACACCTACACTTGTCTGTAACTACTTACAAAATATAACAACAAAGTACTGAATTACAAGTTTGAGTTTGAGTTTGAGAAGGCCATTGCAAGTGCCTTCATTGTTCAGACAGATCTCAGACTGCCCTAGACATTCTCCCAAGACAGTTCTCTCTTCCAGGCTATAGAAGCCCCTTAGGAAGATCTCACACCTTCAGCTCTCTTGTCCATCCTCAGTCTCTCATCATCAGCCTTGTCACCAGTATGTATGTATCATGGACCTAGCTTCAGGGTTCTACACAATTGAGGTGGAGGAAGAGTATCAGCCATACTTGTGCATCTACACAGAAGGAAGAGGCTATCAATGCTACCAATGCATGCCAATGGGGTTGTTAGGCTCACCTTCATGCTTTGCAGATATGACAGCAATCGCATTCAAAGGTTTGGCGATGCAAATAGGCCTAGAAATGTTTGTGGATGACAATGGTCTGGGAGGAGATGAGTTCCATGACATACTAAGACACCTGCACATATTCCTCACCAGGTGCTGGGAGTTGGGCATATTGCTGTTTCCACAGAAAATGCTACTGTTCATGCAGGAGGTAGTGTTTGGAGGGGCCAGGGTAGGATGGGAAGGAATCAGGCCAGATGTCACCAAGCTGGAGGCAGTTGCTAAGTGGCCCACACCTAAATCATTGCTAGAGTTGATGAGGTTTCTAGGACTAACAGGCTACTTCCATTCATTGGTTAAGGACTATGCAAGACTAGTGGCCCCACTCACAGACTTGCAATGAAACCTGGACCTACCAGCGACAGAAGCAAAGGCAAGCAAAAGAAAGTACAAACAGTACCTATGGGATAGACTGTTAGAATGGTACTGGACAACTAGGCAAACCAAAGCATTCATATGGCTAAAACAAGTACTAACATTTGAGCCTGTGTTGAGGGCACCCAGGTTTGACAGCATGCCATTCATACTGACCACAGATGGATGCAAAGATGGATTCAGAGCAGTTCTCTCACAGAGGTTTGAAACAACATTGGCAAATGGAGAGAAGGTAACAGCAGTGCATCCAATCAGATTCACTTCCAAACACATGTCAAGTGTCAAAGAGCAATATAAACCATACATCCTCAAGTTCCAGCATTGAAGTTTGGGGTTGACCACTTCAGCACCACCATATGGGGTTTCCCAGTAGAACTGGAAATGGACTGTATGGCACTCAGAGACACACTGTACAATGACAGGTTGTCACTGGTGCATGCACAATGGCAGGATGGCATATTGGTGTACCAAATAGTGGATGTCAGGCACAGGCTGGGAAGAACAAACATGGCAGCATATGCACTAAGCTGAGTACATGCAGAAAAGCCAAGGACAGGAAACAATGGCAGTGAGTGGACAGTGAGCAAGGACTGGGAGGCATCAAAGGGGATAGTAAATGATCTGTTCACAGTTGAGATGAATCCAGAGTTCATAGCACTGAAAGAAAGGTTTGCTAACAAACCACTTTTCTCAGAGGTCATAGATGCAATCTTCAACCTCAAAACAACCACAAATGAAAGAGACCGCCAGAGAGCACAGCACCAGGTGGAGGGAAACCAGGTGGAAGGTGGGCATTTGTGGTGAGTACAAACGACAAAGTCACTTCGAGCAAAACCATGCATTGAGTGTGTCATGCAAGAGGAGGCAATAGCCCTAGCAGAGGAAGAACACAAAACAAATGGGCACTGGGGATGCAACCTGGTAAAGCTAAAATTAATGGACAGCTTCTGGAGTCCACAGCTGGACCACTCCATACAGCAGGCATTAATAAGGTGTGTGCAGTGCAAAGGTTTCAGCTCAATGCACCTCCATGCACTGCTGTACCCAATCACAGGATGACATCCATTTGAACTAGTGGTGGCTGACTATCTGTCCATGCCAAAAGGAAAGGGAGGCTACCACTCTATACTGCTGATTTTAGACATGTACTCACAGTATGTTTGGGGCTTCAAACTCAAGGTGCACAGCATGGCAAAGACAACATTAGATGGACTAAAAGTGGTGACCCACTTGTTCAGAGCACCAGAAACCTTCATGATGGACAGAGGGTCACACTTCAAGAATGGTGAGGTAAAGGCTTGGTGTGAGGCACATGGAACCACTCACCATGTGGTGGTGGCATATGCACTGTGGGTCAGTGGGCTGGTGGAGAATGCAAATGGCAAGCTGCTGGGCAGGTTAAAGAGGATGGGGGCACCAAAGGTTGGAGAGGACGAAGAGCAGGGCAGTGGTGCTGGGGACATAACGAAGCACTGGCCTGATCACTTCGAGGAGGCCATACAACAAATGAACAAGCAGATCATACCTGCATTCTAACTTTCACCAAAAGAGTTGCTGCTGGGACTGGTCATGAACACAAGTCAGATGCCAGTCAATGACACAGTACAGGAGCCAGACACAAAGGCAGTGGGCACACAGTTGGCCTACATGGAGCAGCAGTGCCTGGATGGGGCAAACCAAGCAGTGTTGCATGCAGTGAGAAGAAAAGCTACATTTGACAAACTGGTGTTATGGTCAGTTACAGGTGAAGTGGTCTTCAAGGAAGGGCAACTAGTACAGGTGTACAATACCACCCTAGACATGTCCTTTTCAATGACAAGAAAACTCCAGCCACAATGGTCAGCACCCAGGCAGGTCATGGGTTGTGTGGGCAACTCATACAAACTGGTCATGCTCAAAGGGTTCCCCTTAAATGGGTTAACCCATGCTCAAAGGCTGTGCTTGTTTGTTCCGAGGGATGATACAGCATTGGTGGAAATACAAGGGGTGCTGGAAGCAGAGGACAAAGAAGCAGCAATGGGTTTCGAGCTTGGGTTGGAAGATGATGTTGGAAGTGAGGGGGAAGAAGAGGGGTCAGGTTGTCAGCTGCAAGAGGGCAACCCCAGAGGGTCACACTTGTGAGAGGGGGCACATGTACTGGGGAGGTGCAGGGCAAGTGCTGGAGGAAGGGTAGCAAGGAGTAGGGGCAGGGTGTCTGGGGTCTAGGTGGGAGAACTGGGGTGTAGAGCATGAATGTAGATTAGTCAGCAGAACATCAGTGTCCTCCAACAGTGATACATGTCTAAGGAAGCACCCTGGCAGATCCAGCATTGTCTCACCACCCCAGCCCTATTCTAGGTCAGTCTTTTGGCTCCTCCCCTTCATGTTTCTACATGCATACTGACCACATTGTCCCACCACCCTACCTCACTTCCAGGTAAGCCATTCCCCCCCCCTTCCTGTTACTTGTTGCCCTCCCCCCTGTGTGTTACTATGTGTGTACTGACCATGTTGTCTCTCCATGTTACCCACCTTCCAGGTAAGCTGTTCCCCCCCCCCCTTCATGTTACTTTGTGTGCACTGACAGCGTTGTCTCACCACCCTACCCAGCTTCAAGTAAGTCTTCCCCCTTCAGTGTTATTATATGTGTACTGACTCTGTCATCTCTCCACCCTAGCCCACTTCCAGGTAAGCCATTGACCCCCCCACCTGTGTTACTATATGTAAACCCACTCTGTCATGTCACCACCAGCCTATTCACTACCTGGTAAGTTGTTGCTCCCCCTTCCCCTCTGCTTCCTACATATCACTGACTTGTATTCACTTCATCCTTGCCAGATACTTATTCAAACATGGCAAGGACTAGATGTTCAGCCAAGAAGGTGACTGGAGGCAAGGCCCCCAGAGTTGGCCTGCAGGCCTTCCACAACAAAAAGGTTAAGGCATCTACTGCCTCCAGGAGGCCAACCCCAAAGCAGAAGGCTACCACCAACACTGTAAGCTGCTGATTGTATCTCATACTCTTGTTTATACCTTGCACAGCTCTGTGTTATGTGCAGAGATGGGGCAGACCTCTTGTGGGTCTGTGATGAAAAGTACTGTCGAAGGGTAGTCTGTAGTAAATGCCTAGTGGTAGCTGAACCAGGAAGGGACAAACTAAAAGCAGATAATGTCACTTTTAAGTGTGTCACTTGCCACTGGAAGCAAAACCAATCAAACCCTCAGCCTTACTTTGTAAGTACACCACCTCCCCTCCTCTACTTATGTTCACAACATGCCAAGGGATTCTACTCTCAAGGACAACCTGTCCTTGCCCACCCTCCTCTCATCCAGGGTACCTTTCAACATGCCATCTCTGGCCATGTAGCCTCCCTCCCTACTGTCCTTGTCCACCTCCACTTGGACAACCTAGAACTGGGCCATCCACAGGTCAATGTATTGGACTCCTATTTCCAGCCCTACTTCTCTGAGAAAAGCTGCCACTTCTGTCACCTGCCCTTCAACTTGGCCACTGAGCAGTCTGTGAACAGCTATGAGAAGGCAGCAATAGACCTTGCTCATTCCCTCTCATCCTTCTCCAGGGTGGTCATTTTCCTCACCACCCATAGTGATGAGGAAAGAGGAGATCTCTTTGCTGGTCATGTTGATGGTAAACCAGTAGCATTCGAGGTGTCTGAGGTAAGTGACAAATCTCCTCTTTACCTCCTTACTAACCATGTCCAAGTGCCTGCAAGTACTGTTGAACCCCCTCATCAAAATTGTCCAGGGTGCAGACATAATTTTCTATGTCTGTGGCTCTATTGTCACTGTAAAAGACAGCTTCAATGATTTAAAAGAAGCTGCTCAGAAGTGAGTGTTTGTAACATATTTGGATCTTTTTCTCTAACATTTTCCAGATTCAAGCCAAGATCCATGATCTTGTTTGATGCCCAACACCTGCAGCTGGCCAGTACTACCCCCTACCTGCTGAGCCTACTGGACAGTACCATTGTTCAAGGCTTTGATGTCTTCCAAGCAGCCAAGTTTGCCCTCAATGATTGTGCACTGCTTGGGAGGCATTCCAATATCATCATTATGATGTGGAAGTCTGAAGGGCAAGGTGTACAAAAGTGGAAAAGGTAGTGGTGGAGAAATTGTTGTGGACTGATAAGTTCATCAGACCATGGGGAGAACATTTGCCAGTTCAATGCCCTCAATGTGGAACCATGCAGAAGTGGGAGTCTGGTTCTGCAGGTAAAACTATTACCTATGAGTGCAGTTATGCTGAGTGTGGGTTTGAAAAGGGGCCAAACAAGACTTCCCTCCCACCCAAGAAATTTATTTACTCTATTCCTCCTGATGCCATATCTTTAACACAAGGGAACAAAGGGAACATCTTCCTGGTTACAACTTACCCTTTAGAAATATACCTGTAACCTTGTAAATACCCCTTTTGATATTAGCCTGCTCCACAAATGCTTCATGAGTTTGCAAAATCTCTTAACCACTTCCATCCCTACAATAAATTGGCCTATCCCACTTTCAAGGGGGTGGGCCATTCCCCAGCCAGCTTGGCCTATCCCCCTTTCAAGGGGGGGGAACCATCCCCCTCCTAGGTCAGCCTATCCCACTTTCAAGGGGGGGGGCCATCCCCCAGCCAGGTAGGCCTATCCCTCTTTCAGGGGGGGGGACCATCCCCCAGCCAGGTCAGCCTATCCCCCTTTCAGGGGGGTGGGCCATCCCCCAGCCTGGTCAGCCTATCCACTTTCAGGGGGGGGAACCATCCCCCAGCCAGGTAGGCCTATCCCCCTTTCAGGGGGGTGGGCCATCCCCTGCCAGGTCAGCCTATCCCACTTTCAGGGGGGTGGGCCATCCCCTGCCAGGTCAGCCTATCCCACTTTCAGGGGGGTGGGCCATCCTCCAGCCTGGTTGGCCTATCCACTTTCAGGGGGAGGACCATCCCCCAGCCAAATTGGCCTATCCCCCTGCCAGGTCAGCCTATCCCTCTTTCAGGGGGGTGGGCCAACTCCCAGCCAGGTCAGCCTATCCCCCTTTCAGGGGGGTGGGCCATCCCCCTGCCAGGTCAGCCTATCCCCCTGCCAGGTTGGCCTATCCCCCTTTCAGGGGGGTGTGCCATCCCCCTGCCAGGTCAGCCTACCCCACTTTCAGGGGGGTGGGCCATCCCCCCAGCCAGGTTGGCCTATCCCACTTTCAGGGTGGTGGGCCATCCCCCCAGCCAGGTTGGCCTATCCCACTTTCAGGGTGGTGGGCCATCCCACACCTAGGTCAGCCTATCCCACTTTCAGGGGGGTGAACCATCCCCCACCTAGGTTGGCCTATCCCACTTTCAGGGTGGTGGGCCATCCCCCCAGCCAGGTCAGTGTGGGCAGCTCTTCTTGCAAGAGTGCTAAGGGAAATAAGACGGGAAAGCTGTAGGTAAGACCTAGGCTCATCCCAAGGGGTCTTGAGTCAGAAGGAGACAGAAAAGGGGGATTCTAAGCAGTAAAGTGGGAAATATATGAAGGGGAGACTTGAGAGCTCATTGGAACTCAGTAGGCAGCAATAGTAGGCTTGGAGGACAGTTCTTGGGATGTTTGGGACTTGATGGTGGCAAAATGGCAGCAAAGGGAATTCTCAGACTCAGGGCACTCTTGAAAACTTGAAGATGGCTTGGGAAGGCTCTCTAGACTTGAAGGGGGACTCTCAGATGCATGTAGACTGACTCCAAAAGGTGGGTGGTTTATTTTTCTAAGTACCTCAGCTTTTGTATCATAAGGACAGTGGTATCTAAGGTGAAATTCAGCATATTTCAGATCTGCCATATGTCAAAAGTAACAACAGACAGAGCAAAGTCCAACACTGACAGTGGCAAAGAAAAGGCAAAGAAAAGGGGAAGGATAAACAAGAACAAAGGTGAAGCAGCATAACTGCACATCTGAGAAGTGGGGTCCAAAGCTGGCCAGGGCAAAGGGAGTGGTATAGCTAGAGGAGGGGACTGCAGGGAGGTGCAGTGACACATGACAGGTGACAATGGTGCTGGCAGTAATAGGCATGTGACTGAGGTGAAGTGTACCATTAACATAAGCAGCAACATAATCCCATGACCATGAGGGGCATGTGATCTGGCAAGTAGCAAGAGTAGGGATTGCTGCCAAGGGTGCCTTGCAGCCTCAGGGAGCCTAGACTCCCTACACCTCCCAGGGTCTTTGGACCTTGACTGTCCTCAGTCAAGTGCATGTGACTGTCACATCCATGACATGCGTGTAAGGTCCGGACCACAGTCTGACCATCTGAGGTGTTATTCTAGCCCTATGGGCTTCCATCGTAAAACTCCGTTCCGTCTCTGATTTGACTTATGATCTATTTCTATTTCTGTTGCCATGTTTAGTATGTTTCTCTTGCGCTTCTAAGTGACTCATTACACTACTGTACCCATATGTCTTACTAATCCCCATACCATCCAGCTATCCGGCGACTACCAACTTACCTTACTAATGGCTCACTAATTGTTATTCATCCATACTGCATTCCGGTAGTCGCTACACCTGGACATTGCATTAGACTTTCCTCTGTACTATAAAAGCCTTGTACATACGTCATAGCACATCAGTTCGAATATTGAATAAGATACTCATCGATCTCACTCGACTCCAGATAGTTTCTGGATAGTTCTGACCTCTAGGGACTCGGCAGGAAGTAGTGTACTAAGTTGTATGCTAAACTCCAACTACCCAGACTCTCGCCCTAGCTTTCCTCTGCCCCCGGACCCCCTCAGAGACCGTTGAGAACTGGTCTTGACAGTATATTCAAACTCAATCCCTGCACAAGCCCACCAAAACCCCCCACACTATGACTATGACTACCCGACTCCGTTCCCGCTCAATGGCTGTTGAAGCTTCAGAACAAGCCACGATCAATGATATGCACAAGTCTAGTGCCCATATCGTGTTAGCAAGCCACTGATGTCCTCCACCGTCAGTCAGCCAATTTCGAAGTTTCTCCACCAGGGGTGAACCCCTCGCTACCCCAACTCCTAGAACCAGCTCCTCTAACTGATGTTCCTCATCTACAGCGTGACCAACCCCAGACCTCTTCAGAGGCGATGACCCTGGAGATGATGGTCTGGGAGACGATGGTCCTGGAGATGATGACAACAACAATGATGACGACGATGATGATGGTAACCCATTCGTCGACGCCCCAGAACAGCTAGACCCCCAACTGGCAGTCTTGCAGAACTTGGCAATGGCCATTGACCATCTGTCACGATCAACCTGTTGCTCCGACGACACCTCATCCTCATGTGCTAAAGTCCAAGAGCCGGACACTTTCGACAGTACTGATCTGAAGAAACTCTGGACATTCTTAGTTCAATGTGAACTGTGCTTCCAAGATCATCCCAAGGCCTTCTGCCTGGACAGAAATAAGGTTACATTCGCCCAGTTGTACCTCAAGGGGATGGCTCTCGAGTGGTTCAAGCCAGACCTCCTAAAGTCCGGAGACCCAGCAGACTGTCCACTCTGGATGGACAGCTGGCTGGACTTTGTAGTGGATCTCCAGACAACCTTCAGACCACATGATCTAGTCGCAGATGCCGAGCACCAGCTCGACCACCTACACGTGAAAGAGACACATCATGTAAACTGTTATGTGGTCAACTTTAACAGATTGGCATTGCAAGTCCGAGGTTATGGAGATGGTGCTCTCCGCCACCTGTTCTACACCAGGCTCCCAGACCACATCAAAGATGAAATCAGTAGGGTTGGGAAGCCCACCACACTATATGGTTTGCACATGCTAGCCCAAGAAATTGACGCATGCTACTGGGAATGCAAGGACGAGATCTCTCATCAAGCAAGGTCCTCCAGCAACAACTCCAGAAGTAACTCTGGAGGCAAGGCCAACTCGAACAAGGGGGACAAGCAGAAGTCTGGTAATGCCAATCCCCAGTCTGGTGGTAACCAGCAAACCCCAGCTACCTCGAATCCCAAGCCTCTGAACAACCAGAACTCCAGAGCACCGTCCGCATTATCTAACAAGCTCAGTAAAGACAGCAAGTTGACACCTGCCAAGCAGAAGAGACATTTCGAGCAGAACCTGTGTATGTTCTGCAGGAACCCCAGGCACAAGGCCAAGGAATGCCCTAAGTCTACATCTCGTGCAGCTAAGGCTCACGCTACCATGGTTACTGAGTTGGAAGCCAAACTGACTGCCTCCTCTGTGGCAAAAAAATAGAGTGCAACTCTCAGAACTCCACACACCCTGGGAGTTGCATTGATACCAACTGTGCACCCTCGGAGGCACACCTCAACGCATCCGCTCTTTCAAATCCTAATTCATTAAAGCCTTCTGTCACCCTCGACTCATATAATATTCCGGACTTTCCAGCATTAATAGATTCAGGCTTGACCCATTGTTTTGTAGTTTCTACTTTCATCAATAATCACAGTCTTTCAACCTACTCTGTCCCACCTCTCATCCTCCATCTGTTCAATGGTGTGACAACGACATCAATCAGTAAAGCCTCAAGCCTCTCAGTCCATTTTCCCTCCAGAGATATCACTGACATGACCTTCTATGTAACTCCGTTGGATTCTGAGTGTAAGATAGTTCTCGGACATAACTGGCTCACCCACTACAATCCGTCGATTGATTGGGTACTGAGCAGTATTAAGTTCTGAAACCTTACATCTCGTTTGCCAGTGCCGACGTCACCCTCTGACTCGGAGTCAATTCCGAGAAACCCTGTAGACGCCCCCCTGGGCTCTCCGGAAATCACCCTTCCCAAGTCAGTTGATAACTCCTCTCCACCCAGCACCTGAGCACCTAACATCTCCCTTGTCAACACAGCGGCCTTCATCCGCACTTGCAAGCTAGATGGCTCAACCCAGTTCTCCCTCCAGATCCGACCTCAGGATGGTACCAAACTCCAGGCTGCCACTGTACAGGATTCCCTGGACTTGTCATCAGTACCCCTGGACTATCATGACTTCACTGATGTGTTCAGCAAGGCCAAGGCAGCTACACTTGCGCCTCACCAGGAGTTCGACCTCAAGATAGAATTGGAGGAAGGAACTACTCCGCTGTTGGGAACCCTCTACTCACTTTTGTCTGTTGAGCTTGCCACTCTCCGGACATTCATCGATGAAAATCTCACTACCAGCTTTATTCGTCCCACATCGTCCCCATATGCCACACCTGTCCTCTTTGTCAAAAAGAAGGACAGATCACTTCATCTCTGTGTTGACTTTAGGGGCCTCAACAAGATCACCAAGAAGGACCGTTACCCGCTACCTCTCATTTCGGACTTACTTGACTCGCCTAGTCAGGCTAAGGTATACACTAAGATCGATCTGCGCCACACTTACCACTTGGTGTGGGTCACCAAAGGAGATGAATGGAAGACAGCTTTCAGAACCCGTTATGGATCTTATGAGTGGCTCGTGATGCCAGTTGGACTTACCAATGCCCCTGCAGCATTCCAACGCTTTGTCAACTCCATCTTCGCAGACCTACTGGATGTATGTGTCGTTGTCTACCTAGACAACATCCTTATTTATTCTGATAACATCGAAAACCACAAAAAACATGTTCATGAGGTACTCTGCAGACTCTGGGAGCATGGCTTGCATGCCAAACCAGAGAAATGCAAGTTCCACTCCGAGTCCATGGAATACCTCGGTTTCTTTTTATCCCCCGACAGTTTGTCAATGTCTGAGAATAAGGTAAAGGCCATCCATGACTGGCCTGAACCTCGCAAGGTGAAGGACATTCAGTCTTTCCTTGGCTTTGCAAACTTCTACCATCGTTTCATCTTCAATTACTCAGACATCGTGGTACCACTGACACGTCTCACACAAAAGGGGGCACCTTGGAATTTCTCCGAGGATTGTTGCCGATCCTTTAATCGTCTTAAGGAAGCTTTCTCCATGGCTCCAATATTGACTCACTTCCAGCCCGGACTTCCCATCATGGTCGAAACGGATGCTTCGGACTATGCTGTTGCTGGCATTCTGTCCGTCACCTGCCCAGATGGTGAGGTATGACCAGTAGCATTCTACTCCTGGACTTTGACTGCCCTGGAGTTGAACTATGACACACACGACAAGGAGCTGTTGGCTATTCATGAAGCCTTCCAGACCTGGTGCCATTACCTTGAAGGCCCCACACACCCCATCGACGTCATTACTGACCACAAAAACCTCGAGTATTTCTCCACCTCGAAAGTGCTCACCAGGTGCCAAGTGCATTGGTCTGAGTACCTCTCCCAATTTAATATGGTCATTCGTTTCTGCCCCAGTAAGCTCGGAGCAAAGCCTGACACCTTGACTAGATGATGGGACGTCTACCCCAAAGGGGGGGATAGGGGCTATGCCCAAGCCAACCCACAGAACCTCTGATGGGTGTTCACCACCAAACAGCTATCCAATTCATTATGGGCGACCTACTTAGAAAGCCCAGTACTGCGTGCTAGTATAATCATGGATGTTGAGAAACTCCATGAAGATATCAAGTCCACCCTAACGTCCGACCCACTCAGTCAACTCCACCTCTCTGACCCATCTAACCCTCATTGGCAGGTAGATGAATCTGGACTTTTACATCTGGATGGTTGTATATATGTCCCCGAAGCAAACAACCTCAGGCTTCGCATACTCTGTTACAAGCATGACCACCCCTTGGCCGGTCACTTCAGACAAAACAGAACACTTGAACTCATCCATCATGAGTACATCTGGCCGAATGCTCGGACTTTCATCAAAGACCACATCAAGTCTTGCACTGCCTGTGCACATGCTAAAACCCCGAGACACAAACCATACAGTATGTTGAAGCAACTACCGATACCAGAGAGACCTTGGAACTCCATTTCGATGGATTTCATCGAACAACTACCAAACTCCAGAAACCATACCACTATACTGGTCGTTGTAGACTGTCTCTTGAAACAAACTATATTCATCCCCACCGAAGATACAATCACCTCTCCACAACTTGCTAGATTGTTCTTACTCCATGTCTTCTCCAAGCATGGAGTTCCCTCACACATAACCTCCGACAGAGGCACAGAGTTCATGTCTCACTTCTTCTGGTCGCTAGGCAAAGCACTGGACATGAAGCTTCATTTCACTTCCAGGTATCACCCTGAAGGTGACGGTCAAACCGAATGAACTAACCAGACGTTGGAGCAGTACCTACAGGTCTACTGTAATTACCAACAGGACAACTGGTCTGGGTTGCTACCACTCGCAGAGTTTGCATACAACAACACTCCCAGTGCTACAACCGGAGTTTCACCATTCTTTGCCAATAAGGCTTATCATCCTAATGTTACCATACACCCAGAAAGGGAATTAACATCTTCTCAAGCTAGAGACTACACAGTGGACTTAGACTCCCTGCATACATTCCTATGAGAAGAAATGAAGGAAGCTCAGCAGAGATACCAAGGTCCAGCAGATGCTAAGAGATCTCCACCTCCGGACTTTCAGATTGGAGATTTGGTATATGTCAAAGCAAAGTACTTCAGGTCTATGCGACCTTCAAAGAAACTCTCAGAAAAGAACCTAGGCCTGTACCCTATTATCGCTCATGTTGGATCACTATCCTTCACTATCCAACTACCTGACACTATGAAGTCCATACACCCTGTATTCCATGTCTCACAGCTAGAACTGGCAACTCCGAATACCATCCCCAACCGTGTCCAACCTCCACCTCCACCTGTTGAAATCGATGGAGAACCAGAGTACGAGATACAGTGAGTGAAAAAACGTGTGCAATGTTTGGCTGTTTTGTACTAAGTCCAGTGTAGCGCCATGAGGCGTGGGAATCATGCTTAGCCTTGGTGAGGTGGGTGGTAGTACTCGCTCTTGGCTACAAAATGGTCCCAGGGTCATGTGATTTGGTGCAGTAGTCATTGAGATATGTCCATTATAAAACAGCTACACCATTGCACATGTTTATTCACTTTTGGGCTGGAAGTAAAATCTGAGTCAAATGAAGAGATAATTGTGGTTGTTTGGTCCTACAAACAAAGATACACATATAAACATTGTGTCTGAGTTTGAACAAGTTCACACGCTTCTTTATTTCCAACCTTTACCACCATGAGATCCATCTCCTCCACCCAAAGGAATACTATCCTCACTATGCTTGATTCTGGTCATTCTCCTTCCTCTATTGCCTCCAGTACTGGCCTACATCGCTCTACCATCTCTAGACTTCGTTCCAAGGAGCGTTCCAGCCTGCAGAAGTCCACTGGAGGTCGTCCATCCAAGCTTTCCCCTGCTAATGTCCACCATGCCATCCACCTCATCTCAACTCAGAAGGCAGACAATGCTGTGCAGGTGACCAAAACTCTCACCAATGTCATCAACCAGCCCCTCCACCCAAATACTGTCCGCCAGCACCTGAAGAAGACTGGTATGAAGGCTGTGGTAAAGTGAAAACAACCTATCCTCTCTGCCAAGCATCGCAAGGCAAGGTTGGACTTTGCCTATGCCCATAAAGATTGGACTTTGGAGGACTGGAAGAGGGTGGTATGGTCTGATGAGACTAAAATTAATCACCTGGGGTCAGATGGGTGCAAATGGGCATTGAAAAAGCCAGGGGAGAAGCTGAATGATAGGCTAGTAGAGGGGACACTGAAGTTTGGAGGAGGGTCTCTCATGATGTGGGGCTGTATGACCTGGGAGGGTGTTGGGTATGGCACCAAGATTGATGGTAGGATGGACAGAGACCTCTACCTCCAAATTTTGAAGGATGAACTACAAGATTCCCTTGAGTATTATGGTCTCCATCCTCCTGACATCATCTTCCAGCAGGACAATGACCCCAAGCACACCTGCAAACAGGTCAAGGAGTGGCTAGAGGAGCAGGATTTTAGGACTATGGTATGGCCTGCACAGTCCCCTGACCTCAACCCCATAGAACATGCCTGGGGTTACCTCAAGAGGAGGCTTGCAGAGTATGAGCATCCTCCCAAGGGAATACTGGAGTTGTGGGAGAGGACTCAGGTGGAGTGGAACAATATACCAGCTGAAGAGTGTCAGAAGTTGGTTGAAAGCATGCCTAGGAGGGTGGAGGCAGTGATTAAAGCAAAAGGAGGCTATACCAAGTACTGATATTCCCCAAATACCCCTCACTTTTCAAAAGTGAATAAACATGTGCAATGGTGTAGCTGTTTTATAATGGACATATCTCAATGACTACTGCACCAAATCACGTGACCCTGGGACCATTTTGTAGCCAAGAGCGAGTACTACCACCCACCTCACCAAGGCTAAGCATGATTCCCACGCCTCATGGCGCTACACCGGACTTAGTACAAAACAGCCAAACATTGCACACGTTTTTTCACTCACTGTAGAACAAATCCTAGACTCTAAAGTGGACTACCGTAGGTGATGTCCACTGCAGTATCTAGTCAAGTGGGCTGGCTACGAAGGCATGGACAAGGAAACATCCTGGCTCATAGCTACCAAATTAAGCAATGCCCCTGACTTAGTTGCAGATTTCCACAGAGCTACCCCCACAAGGATGGTCCGTTGAGCACCATCCCACCCCAGAAATAAGTGGACTTTTCGGAGTTTACTCTGCCTATGCTATGAAAACTCATGTTCACTCGATTCTAAGGTGGGCACAACAAAAAAATATATTTCAAAAAAAAAAAAAAGGAGAGAAAGAGAGGAGGGGGGGGGACAGGAAACTCGAAGTATGCTACGGACATGGATAAACTAAGAAAAATAATGACTAAATGTTGTTGTCATCCATCGCCCAGCTGACAAGGGAGGTCGTCGCGGTCTTGAGGATCTCAAATGATTCCTCCAAAACCCCAGACAGGTCCTTGACCTCCTTCAACATCGACTCCACTGCTGTGGTGTTCCTCTGGATCACATCAACAATTTCTCCAAGTCGACAGTCCAGGACCTCTGCCAGTGGATCTTGGCATGGAGCTTGTCCACAGGGTGGGCAAGGTTTTGAGACAACTTCGACATCCGGCATATCATCCAGGTCTTCATCATCAGCCAGCTCTCCGAAATGGGCAGACTTTCTCTGTTTCCTTTTTTCTCCACCCTGGGGAGATGTTGCAGTCGATGCCAGCTTCTTGGACTCTGGCACCTTTGGGTTCAAGTCACATTTGCTCTTCGTCTTCTGGCACTGGATGCATGACTTGCTATGTCCAGTACCCAGCACACACGGTTCTCCAGCCTTGATGCAGGCAGAGCAAGCTTTCGCCTGCTCTGCAGACTTCCTGCTGACTGATGCAACATGCTGAGACTATTACGGACTTGTCAGTATGGAGTTTAGAACGATAAATACTGTTATGCACTGATGAACCCTCTGCCTGCTGCACCCGACACGTCTCCTCCTCAAGTCATTTCTTCTCTGCTTCCAACTCACAGAGTTTCCTCTCCTCGGCTGCTTTCCTCTGTGCAGCCTCCTTGGCTTTCCTACATTCCTCAGCCTTTCAGTGTTCCTCAGCCTCCTTCACTTTCCAGACCTCCTCAGCTCTCCAGCATTCTTCTTCTTCAATTGCTGCCTGCATGGCAGCATGCTGACGACGCTGTTGTTCATCGAACTTGGCCATTTCCATAGCCAGCAGGTCGTCTGGATATTCTTGAAGCAGTTCATTGTCGAGTACCTCCCAGGCAATGCCTGCAGGGTTGAGGGAGGACTTAAGTCATTGAGTGGGAGCCATAGCATTTAGGAGAATGGAAATGGGCATCTGGACTTTGACAAAACCCCGTCAAGCTCTTTTTACCATGAACTTTTCGGACTCTGACAATGCAGACTTCGAAACTCCAAAGTGACACTTGAGCACAACAAGTGCCTCGAGGGCTTGGCCCTAAGAGGGGGATACTGTTACATCTGTGATGTGTGTGTAAGGTCCAGACCACAGTCTGACCATCTGAGGTGTTATTCTAGCCCTACAGGCTTCCGTCATAAAACTCTGTTCCATCTCTGATTTGACTTATGATCTATTTCTATTTCTGTTGCCATATTTAGTATGTTTCTCTCGCGCTTCTAAGTGACTCGTTACACTACCGTACCCATATGTCTTACTAATCCCCATACCATCTGGCTATCCAGCAACTACCGACTTACCTTACTAATGGCTCACTAATTGTTATTCATCCATACTGCATTCCAGTAGTCGCTACACCCGGACATTGCATTAGACTTTCCTCTGTACTATAAAAGCCTTGTACATACATCATAGCACATCAGTTCGAATATCAAATAAGATACTCATCAATCTCACTCGACTCCAGATAGTTTCTGGATAGTTCCAACCTCTAGGGACTCGGCAGGAAGTAGTGTACTAAGTTGTATGCTAAACTCCGACTACCCGGACTCTCGCCCTAGCTTTCCTCCGCCCCTGGACCCCCTTGGAGACCATTGAGAACCGGTCTTGACAGTGACTAGGTATGAGACAGAGACAGAACACCTTTGTGACAAAAGTGGCTGTGCATGGATCAAAGCACAAGTGATGGGGTTCTCGAGCACATGCTGTGGGAAAATGCTTCCATGGTGTAAGTTCACTTAATGCACCAAGTGTAATTGCCACATTGTTCTTTTTCTGCTAAGTCCATCAACCTCCCTCCGGCTCACTTGTCACTATCCAGTCTCCCCTAGCCCATCACAATGTCTTCCTCTCAGAGCATGTCCATTTCCATACCACCTTTTGTTACTCCCAATACCACAAGAGATCTCATTCCAGGCATTTGGGCTTCACAGATGAAGAAGTTGGAGGTGCTGATGAAGGAAATACCTGGTAAGTCTGCAGATGAGGAGACAGTGTGAGCATGGTTGGGATGGTACAAAGAGTTGTTGGTGAGTGGCCTGCATGATACTGATGCTACTGTCCTTCTGACACCTGGTTGCAGGGGTGTATTGAGCAACTATGCAAGTTTGCCTCAGACATGAGTACCGAGGTCCCCAACTATCCTGATGACACCAAAACCACCATCAGCAACACCTTCATGGCATTAATGGCACTCCAAGCTCAATTTCCCACTCATGCAGCAAAGCCCAAGGCAAAACCAATCCCACCCAGCTCCAGTGCTCCTCAAGTGGGAAGTGAGGTGGTCTGTCAGTCCCAAAGACAGATAGAGAAGTCTGCTGACAAAGGGAAAGAGGGAGCAATGGCACATACAAGACTGTTGACTGACAAGTGTCACCCTAACCACCTGAGGTTGGACAGGCCAGCAAAGGTGGGTCACCAACAAGGACTGTGGGAGGCACTGTGTTGTCTGGCCTGGGAGCTTTGGCAGTGGACATTGGCAAGATGGAGGTTGACCCTATGCCAGGGAATACTGAACCTTGTGAGCAGTGTGTAAAGCAGGGGATAATCTGTGTGTGGAAGGAGTGGACCACCTGTGAGGCTTGCCATGATGGCAAGAAGAAGTGCAACAAGGCAGGAAAACCAGGTAGGAAGGTGAGTAAGCTTTTGGATCAGCACTTTCAGCTAGTGACCAAGAGACACAGTGGAAGAACCCAGATGGTCTGCCACCAGAGTCAGTATCAACAAGCAAAAAGGCCAAGGCACACCCCACTCCCCCTCCTCCCTCAGTGCCTACCCCTACAACAGGATGACCACAACCCTGTCTCATCAGCCACTTGATGGCTTCTCAGACTGCTGCCTCCATGTCCATTGCAGCCATAACCAAGTATCAGGACCCTCTGCCACCACAACCACTTCCTCTCTTCCTTCCCAGTGGCCCATCCACTCCCACTCCTGGATCCCTGGATCCCCTTACTCCCTGCATCACCAGTAAACCTGCCAACCAACTGACAGAGTCCTCAAGAGACTCTAGCAAATTTCTGAGTGCACAAGTCAAGACAGGCTGGGGTGAAGAGGCTCCAGAGGTCATGGGCAGTGAAGATATCAGTATGTCGAAGATCAAAATCAACTTGACCAAGTCCAAGGAGGTTGCCACACCTATGGGGCAAGCTTGATTGCCTGTGAAAGGTAAGCACTGCACATGAAGTAGCCATATCCACCCCATCAAAGAGTTGGACAAGCAAATTGCCAACATGGAGTTGTCAATCAAATGGGGGGAGGATGCCCTGATGGACCTGTTTTCGCAGATGGCACAGGTTAGTATGATGGCAACCCAAGTATGTGAGGCTCTGCATCAGTCTTGGCACCAGCTATGTTCCCTGAAGGCTTGGCACCAGGAGAACTTTGTCCCTGGACCCTCAGACCTTCCCTAGAGCAGTAGCAGTAGTTTCATATGCAAGTATCCTCATTTTCTGGTGTCATACTGTAGGTTGGCAGTAATTTCATGCATGTGCACATTGCCTGTGAACACACCTCAGCAGTAAGATTGAAAGGGCAGAATAATTTAAGAAACATAAGTGAAAAGAAGGAAGAACAAGCAGTATAGTACTGTCATCCTGACTGTGTAGGTAGTGGTGGTTGTCATTTTAGTTTTGGCTGAATTCTATAGACAGTAAACAGTGAGTAAAACTACAAGTCAAGGGAAAAGAGGAGACAAAGAAATTTGGCTTTTGGTTTTTATATCATTTTATGGTTTTGTGTTTGGCTTTTTGTGTCAGTAATTTGTATAGGTAAAGCATCTGTAAAAGATAGACCAAGGATGGAAAAAGAAAAGAAAAGAACATAGGACATAGGTTACCCATCTGACTCATCCCCAAGGACACCAGCAAGTTCCGGGTCAGGAAGGGAGTCATCTTCAAGCTGATCTATAGCAGACCTGTCAAGGCTGACCAGATGGGTGACCTTGATATGGGACCTGTTTCTTGGGAAATAGGGGTATAAGCAAAAAGCAGCAAAGTGAAACCTTGAAACAGTGCCATCAAGCTCTGTGAGGAGATAAGAGCTGCCTTTGGTGCAGTGTACCACTACCATAGGACCTAGGTAACAAGGTTTGGTCTTTTGGTCCAGCTCTTTCTTGATGTGGGAGTTTCGACAAGGATGAGGGTACCCAGTTCAAAGTCAAAGTCATGGATAGTCCTCTCAAAACAAGCCATGAAGTCTTTTGCCAAGGTGAAGTGGGAATTGAGGACTCAATCATGTATTAGTGCTAGGTCTTCTGGGCACTTCTGCAATTGCCAAGCATGATTGGCAATGAGGGTGGTAGTAGAGTACAACTGGGCTTTGAAAGGGGTGAGAAAGGTTGCTTCAGCAAGGTCAAAAGGGAGTCTGGGATGGACACTGTGAGCCATATAGTAAGGGGATAATCCCATAGCTTTGTGAACAGTCACCCTCTCTGCCCAGAATACTGACAGTGCCACCTCTGACCATCTTGAGGCTTTGCCCTCACAACTCTTTACCATCACTTCTCTGACATCAAAATGCCACCACTCCACAATACCATTTGCCTGCAAGTTATAAGGTGAGATATGTATATGCTGAATGCCATACATCCTCAATAGCCAGTTGAGAGCTAGAATGTAGGGGCTGCCATTGTCAGTGATGACCTCTGCCACAGCTCCCCACCTGCACAATATCTGCTTGAATAAGAATTTGCCAATTGACTTCCCAGTTTCAGATTGAAGCATAGCCCACTCTGGGTAGCTGGTGAGGGAGCATTGAGCTTGAGTAATGTAGCAGTATCTGTCGGACTTCAGCATTACAAAGGTGTCAACATAGGCCTTATAGAACAGCAGTTTGGGTACAGCCATGACAGGGGGAATGTGTACTTGATTGAGGTGGCAAATCTGGCATTTGTGACACATCTTGATGTACCAGCAAACATCCTGCTCAAGCATGGACCACCAAAACCATGTCAGCAAGTGCATACAGGTGGAGAAGATACCCTTGTGGCCTAACTTGTCATGGGCCTGATGAATAATTTCAAGCCACTTGTGGCAGTGAACTGCAAGTTGGTGGTGGCCTTGGGGTTCTTTTCTCCAAAGCTCTCCACCCTTTACAAAGTACCTGGTTGCTAGCTGCACAAGACTCTCCAGCTCCTTCTCCCCCAACTCATCTGGTGGCTTCTTCATTTCCAAGGATCTCCTCACAACTTCCAGCCTCTCATCCCTCTGCTTCGCCTTCTTGGATCACAGGATTTTGGTCTCAGTGTTTTCTGGCAGTGAATCAGTTGCCATAAATATGCTGACATCCTGAGGCAAGGTTGTAGGTGAGTAGTATATGGATGGCAGAATTTCTGGAGGATGTAGCATCCAAGTCCTTGGCTCTTGGCAATTCACGAGTTCCACAGTGAAGGCTCCACACTTGTTCACCCAATCCTCATACTCTTCTTCATCTACTTCAGGGTCCTCTTTGGCTCTCAGTCTCCTTGACAACCCATCAGGGGTGGCATGCTTGGGTGCAGGTATGTGAACTAGTTTGAAGTCAAAGAGCAGGATACCAGCAATCCATCAGTTGATGGTCGCATTGGGCTGTATGTTGGGATTGTTAATCATACCCTTGATATACCTCACATTGACCTCAACAACTAGATTCCACAATCCAAAAACATAAAGCTGCACATCATGCAATGCTTGAAACAGACTGAATAGTTCGAGTTTGGCTTGACTATACCACCTCTCTTGGTCATTAAGAGTGATGGATCTGAAGCAGGTGGGGTACCTCTTGGAATCTTCTCCCTCTTGCATGAGGATATAACTGATGGCAATGTTGGAGGTGTCAATGGTGAGGATGACTGGAAAGGAGGAGCCATAGTCAATAGGACACAGTGCTGGGGAGGTGACTAAAGCTGCTTTGAGATAGTCCATTGCTGCTCAGTGTTCATCACAAAACTCAAAGGAGATGTCTTTCTTTGTGAGCTCAACAAGAGGGCATGCATGCTTGGTGAAGTCTTTAATGAAGATGCAGAAATACAAGCACAGACCTAGAAAGCCCCTAACTTCAGTGATGTTAGCACAGTAAGGCCAGTCTCTAATCTTTTGGACTTTAGTTTCATCAGGGATTCTCCCATTGTATGAAACCTTATGCCCCACCACTACAATAGATGGGGCAGCAATGATGCATTTCTTGGTGGAGACAGTAGCTCCTGCATGGTGAAGTCAGTGTAGTACACAATTGGTATTTTGGAGGTGTTCCCATATAAAGCACTGAATGCCAGGGTTCTGCAGTATTGTTTCATAAGACCCATCAGCATTTAGGTAGTGAGACTTAGGGCCTTTGATTGGACAGTCATTGATGAATGGGATGGAGACCTCAGGGATTTCATCCTTTAGGATCCAACAGATGTCACTATGGAATATTTGAACAGCATTTTGTCAGCCTAAGGGTGCCAATGGGGGTTTGGAAGGTAGTGAGGTCATGGTAATTGTTGTGGATGGCTCAGTGGTCATAGCTGACCATAAGGTCCAAGATCCCATACACCAAGTGACAGGCAAAAGCTTCAGCAATTGAGTCAATGAAAGGAGGGACAGCTGAATCTTGGATAGAGACAGCATTTAAGGGCTGTAGGTTGTGAATGAGGCACAGAGATTTCCTGTCCTTTTTGACAATGCAGAACCACTTGGACCAATATGATGAGGTCAAGGGCTCATAAACACCAGTGGCAATTTTCTCTTTAATTATTTGGATGACATCTCGAAAGATGGCAGGCAGGATAGGGATGTTATGTTCAACCCAGGGTTTGTGAGGTAAAGTTGGGATTTTTAGGGGGGGAAACATGTCTTCATGAAAGGTTCCCCTTTCTGAGGTCTCCCAAGCAAAGGTGGCTTCATGTGTTTGAATGAGTCAGCACACGAGATCCAACTCCACTGGCCAAAGGAACTTGGTAGGATCAAGATCAAGCTCTTCCACCCTCTGCACAGTAAACCTTGAACCTGGAACAAACAAAGGAGGGTGGTACAGTAATACAGGTAAATCTGCAAGAGGATTGCTGACCTCCTGATGCTCCACCCTGAATTTGACAGGCATTGCAGTCAGGATAGGCTTTACCTTCTTCACTACAGGCTTGTATTTTAACATGTGAAAAACTGGGTCATAGTGAAAGGTAGACTGTAGGGCAGAAAGTTTCAGTGGAGAAATCATAGTACTGGTGGTAAATAGGAAGGGGTCTTTAGGCAAAATGAAACTGGAATCGAACAGATCAGGAGGCACAATATCTGGGGTATAACTGAACAGCAGCACTGCTGTGGCATTTTCTTTAAAGTTGGTAGAAAGAAATGAAGCAGAATTTCTTGAGGCAGAAGGTGAATCTGAAACATAAAGGGAACACATGGATACTACAGTATATTATCTTGGTCTCCTCATAACCCTGCTGAATCATCAACCACTGTTAAAAACCCTGTTCAGTCTCTTGGAGTTGGCAGCAGTGATTCTGATGGGCAAAGTACTCTGCCTCATCTTCAGGATTCATGAACTGGGGGTAAGGATACAGGTGGTGTCAGGGACAAGTCAGGATCAGTAACTGGCAGCCTGAGTTAGGGTCACAGATTTCTAGAGATTGTTTGCCATCAGGGAAGTCTCAAAGGATGCTGCTGAGGAGACAGAAGAACAGGTGGCCTAATAAGAGGTTGAAAGGAGCTTTGTTGACAACTTGAATCTGAAGGTGGGCCTCTACTGGTCCAATTCACAGAGAGGCATTTTTAATGACCCCTAGAGTGCTCTCTTTAGACTGGTTAGTGGCTTCTAAGGTCATACACATGTCTGAATGGAGGGGGGCCCCTAAAGCCTCCCACAATTCATGCTTGAGAGCAACTACCTGACAGCTGCTGTTGAGGATGCACTCAACCCTAAGCTTGTCCATAAGGATGCCATCTACTGCATGGAGAGGGGTGGTGGCAAGACCAACACACTTGCCATCAGTATCCTTAACAAGGTATTGTTCATATGAGGCCCAGGTAGACAACAAGGAGGATTCTGACATGGTCTCAAGGCTACCAATCACTATCTTCTTTGTCATAGCCATCTCTTTTATCTGTTTGTGGATTTCCAGGCTGACTGCTAGAAGATCTTGGGTCGAGATTTTGATCTTGGCCTCTAAGACTTGGGACACAAGTCATTTAGTGGCCGCAACTTTGTCAAAGCTGCTCTGGTAATGAAATTGAGGAGTAGGGTTGGATGAAGGTCTGGAGGTCAAAGGCTTGGCAGCATTAGGTCTAGCTTGCATCTCATTACATGCTGGCTGAGTGTTTGAAGTCATGGTAGGTACAGGGTTGTTGGAAGAGGGAGGGTTGGCCAGAGCAGCATTTCAAGGGTGACAAGTGGGGATTTCCACACCATCAAAGCAGGCTGGTTTCTTCCTTTTGATAGCATTCTTAAGCTCCTCTACCTGAGCATAGGCTCTGGCAAGGGCACACTTATCTTCTTTGTCAGCATTATCTTCTATTTCTTGGTCAACAAGGTAAGACAAAGGGTGGTCCTCAACCTGAAACTTGGCAGTGTCTTCAGAGCCAAAGAACATGGTATTGACAAGGTGGGGCTGGGTATTGTGCCCTCTAGATGAAGAGGCAGTACCTGGAGACTGAATAGAGATGAGATTAGCTGACACCATAATAGACTCTCTGAGAGCCAGGAAGTTATCGATTTTCTCTTTGAAATTCTGCCCTGCTGCAGACCTAGGAGCATCAGAGCCATCTTTCATAAAGACTTTACTGCCTATAAGTGCACATTTCCCTTGGCAAACATACTCTTTGCAGAGCTCACACTTGGCTGTTCTATGACCATTGGTTCCTCCACAGAAGAAGCAGCAGGGGTTGAAAGAGCAGCAAAACTGCTGTTCTGAGGGTTGAGTCTGGCAGCTGCCCAAGGCAGGGTCAGTGGCTTGGACATATTCCCTTTTAAGAATAGTGGGCTGCAAAGTTGGTTGGGAGTAGGATTCTGGGAATAAGGCTGAACTATCAATTTGGACAGCATTTTGGCAGGCCCCACTAAGGAGGTAGGTCATGTGCTTGTGGACTTCATCAAACAGCCATGGGTCATCAACATCATGGTCTAGATCTTTGAGTTGGAGGCAAGTGGCTAGGCTGCTATGGAATTTTGGGGGGAATCCTTCAAGGAACTTCTTGTTAATGCAGCCATCAGTGAGTCCCTTCTTCTTGTTAATTAGGGTTACAACTCAGCAGAATTCCCACACATATTTGCCAAGGTCCTTGAGGGACAACATGGGTTTCTGGACTTGGTGGTGGAGAAGGGTCTTGAGGTTGGCTTTGGTATACTGCTGCCCTTTGACATTGGCACCAGGGTAGAAACTGGTGACTTCCCTAGTAAAGTCATCCCAGTCATCACCTGTAGCAGAGTTGAGGGAGGACCATAGCTCCAACTTATTTCTGTCAGCATAGTGGATAGCCCACTTAATCTTAACCCTGTCATCAGTGATTCCTGTGTTGGTGCAGATCTGGTCAATGTCTTCAAAGTAGGTGCAAATATCCTCTGTTTTTCCTGAAAACTTCAGGGCCTTATTGGAACCTCTAAGAGGCATTTCACAATGGTTGGTAGTGGCAGACATGACTGCAGGTGACAACAATGCAAGTGGAGGAGGGTAATGAGGTATCAGTGGGGAAGTATGAGCTAGTGATAGAATGGGATTCTGTGAGGCAGTGAAGGATGTTGATGGAAGGAGGAGTTGTTCTGTGGCAAAGGTCAAAGCTGATGAAGAAACTGGAGGGGATAGGTCAGTAAGCAGTGATAACTCTTGATGATCAGGGGGTGGTGCAAAGGACTCGTCAAGCTTGAAGGCACTGGGTATATCAACTATTGAAAGAGAGGGAGATTCTGGAAGATGAGGGGAATCAGAGGCAAGAGGCTCTATGTCTGAAGAACTAGGCTCCAGGATATCACAGGGGTTAGTTGCTGGCACAAAAATTTCAGAGGAAGATATAGAAAGACAGCAGAATGGCTCTAAGAGCTCTTTGAGTTCTGTTCTGTGGTGGGTAGGTCATAGGGATCTCCTTTCCAGATCTACAGACCCCTTGCAGTGGGCTCCAAAATGATGTGGGTGACTCTTCTTGCAAGAGTGCTAAGGGAAATAAGAGGGGAAAGCTGTAGGTAAGACCTAGGCTCATCCCAAGGGGTCTTGAGTCAGAAGGAGACAGAAGAGGGGGATTCTAAGCAGTAAAGTGGGAAATATATGAAGGGGAGACTTGAGAGCTTGTTGGAACTCAGTAGGCGGCAATAGTGGGCTTGGAGGATGGTTCTCAGGATGTTTGGGACTTGATGGTGGCAAAATGGTGGCAAAGGGAATTCTGGGACTCAGGGCACTCTTGAAAACTCAAAGATGGCTTGGGAAGGCTCTCTAGACTCAAAGGGGGACTCTCAGATGCATGTAGACTGACTCCAAAAGGTGGGTGGTTTATTTTTCCAAGTACCTTGGCTTTTGTATCATAAGGACAGTGGTATCTAAGGTCAAATTCAGCATATTTCAGATCTGCCATATGTCAAAAGTAACAACAGACAGAACAAAGTCTGACACTGACAGCAGCAAAGAAAAGGCAAAGAAAAGGGGAAGGATAAACAAGAACAAAGGTGAAGCAGCATAACTGCACATCTGAGAAGTGGGGTCTGAAGCTGGCCAGGGTGAAGGGAGCAGTATAGCTAGAGGAGGGGACTGTGGGGAGGCACAGTGACATGTGACAGGTGACAATGGTGCTGGCAGTAATAGGCATGTGACTGAGGTGAAGTGTACCATTAACATAAGTGGCAACATAATCCTGTGACCATGAGGGGCATGTGATCTGGCAGGTAGCAAGAGTAGGGATTGCCACTGAGGGCACCTTGCAGCCTCAGGGAGCCTAGACTCCCTACATCAGCCTATCCCACTTTCAGGGTGGTGGGCCATTAGCTCCATCAGCCAAACCCATCTCAGGGTTGGTCAGCTGACATCAGCTAGTCCCACTTTTAGGCTAAAATGTGCATGTTGGGTATCCCACTTTCAGGACTATGGTTGACTGAACTATGTGGACACTGGTCATGCAGTCATGGGGCAGGCTCTTGCTGGACAATGCTGGAACATGCCATGGCTGTATGCTCTTATGGACCACCCTCCCTTACCTTGTCTCCTGATGTGTCCACCTCCCACCACTCCTTGGATTTGCTGTGTGCCAGCCAAAGTCATCAATCAGGGGCTCACCATGCTTGAGGGGGGGTGATGTTATGCCTCAACCTGGCACCTTCCCTTTCCAGAACCCAACTATGGCTCCATGCCTATGGCCCCATTCTCTTTATCCTCTCCAGATGTATCATCATCTCATGCCTTATCAGATACCAGGTGATTCTTTGTAACCAGCCCAATGACCTCTACCTATGGTGACTTGACTCAATCTTTGATTGATCACTGATCTGCTGTTTTGGACTGAAAATACTGGCCAGACCAGGGATTGAACCTGGGTCTTCCCACTAGCACTGGGGTGCCTTACCACTAGGCCACCCAGCCATCCCTTACCAGCCTAGAGTGTGGACTCACATTCCAACATGCTGGGCATAACCCCAGCCCTGTTTATAGACTCACACAAGCTGCCCAACTGTCTTGTGCTTTAGGCCCATGTTAGTGTCTCTGTCCCTTTCTCAATGACTCATCTTTTGTCTGTTGCCCATGTACTATAGCTGTGCACTGTGCATAGTTGCTGTTCTGCTCCTGACCCATTCTATGTGCCAGCCTATTGGTCAGTTTACATATGACTCATTGTTGCTCTTGACCCATTTTTATGGTACTGTACTCTTTGCCCACTCTCCTCTGGAGTATATAGACACTATGATATTTGTTGTACATCCTTAACTTTTTGCTACCTTGCAAATACCATCATATATTGCCACTATTTGGTGATACATGCAATTGTACCAAGGAAGCTCAAAGTAACAATGCTTTGAGGTATTGTCATACCACTGACATTGGTAGCTGCACCATTCTTTGGCACTCCTCACTACCAGCAGCATAACACAACATATGTACAGTGGCTTATATACTATGAAGAATGTTCAAGAGCAATGCCTGGGGTGCATCAACTACCAGAGCACAGTATGGATGATTCAGAATATGTATTTGTCAGATAGTTACTTCCTCAGTAACACCAAGCTACTGTATTGGTATATACCTGTCAGATAGTTACTCTACAGGTCATCAGTAAACATAAAGCTAAATATAAAAGAGTGACTTACTCCTCAGTAACACCAAGCTACTGAGGAGACTAGAGGAAAATTTACTCTACTGTAGTCCGCTTTTCTGCTTATGTAAGCGACTAATCTTCGCACCTAAAGAATGTACTAACTAGGGGGCAGTTTATATTCCAACAGTATTACCAAGGTATCAGTAAGGTAAGCCAGTAGTCACTGGGCAACTGGAGGTATCAAGATTAGTCAGAGGTACTAGTATGGTGAGTCACTTAGAGGCAAGAGAAATGTATACTAAATGTA
Source organism: Pisolithus thermaeus (assembly GCA_024663475.1). Lineage (NCBI taxonomy): Eukaryota > Fungi > Basidiomycota > Agaricomycetes > Boletales > Pisolithaceae > Pisolithus > Pisolithus thermaeus. Next base: position 181,972 of record JANFAF010000111.1, read on the forward strand.
GAAATGGAAATGGAAACAGATCAAAACCAATTTAGAGACAGGGCAAAGAAATGCAATGGAAGCCCATAGGGCTGGAATGACACTAGAGACAACCAGACTATGGGGTGACCCTTACACATGTGCCACAGATGTAACAATTGTCCTCCCTTTCATAAACTTTTTTTTTATCTTTAAATAGACAGTCAGTGAAATTGAAAATGACTGCAGGAGGTCATCTTCAGGAGCTGGAAATGACATGATGTTGGTTCAACAAAGAAGTATTTAGTGTGACTAGTAACTACAAATTCTAACTAGGGCTACTTCCAGGGTCCTCACCAGCAATCCCCATGACATGAATTTTGATTTTGGGCTTTCCCCAAACAAATAAAAACAGCCATAAAACACTTTTAATCTTGAGTTTAGACATGTGATATGGCTTAGATAAGCCACTTGCACACTTACACTGCTTTGTACATACTTACAAAATAATAATAGTGAGTTCCAAGTTTGAGTTTGAGTCTGAGAAGGTTGTGAGTGGCCTTGTTCAGTGTTCAGACAGCATCAGACAGCCCCAGATGCCCCCAGACAGTATTTTCTTCCAGGCTATAGGAGCCCCTTGGAAGTTCTTCCCTTCAGATCACTCTCCTCCCCCCTCAGCAGCTCTTTTTCAGTTTCTTCACTAGTGGAAGAAAGACATGGGTACTTAGTAGCAGATTGATGGTGAGTCAGAAGTAACCCCATCCTCAGCATGACATTTCATCATCCTTCACCAACCACATGGGATTATGGGTCATAGTGACCTCATAAACAAGGTAATGACTTCCCATAATATGTTATCAGCCCAACATCTTCCTAAAATCATCCTGGCTCTTTCCTGTCTGATCGCCGCTCAGAATAGAATTTCCTCCTCCACTGCTGTTCACTGTCGCAACAGAACCTATCCCAGGCTTCCGTGGCCGTCCTAAACCTGCTCGAGGTCTTGAAACAGCCGTACGAGGAACAAACATGGCACCCCCAGTCCTGGTGGGTGGTGCAACACTAGAAGGCAAGTCTTCTGAGATGTCCAGATCAACCCCCCTGAATACTATGGGTTCTGTCCTTAACGTCAACTTTCCAGCCTCCTAAGGAAAAGTAAGCCTCCCTTTCAATGTCACAAGGGAGTAGAAAAGGGGAACATATTTACCGCTGCGCTCTCAAGTTCGACTATCGCTTCCCGTGCTTCTGACAAAACTTCTACTCGTTTCACAGCAGCGAATCTTTCAAGGACTTGCTGAAGAAGACCTTCTTGGGCATCAGGTGGTAAGTTGCGAATACGAAGGGACCGGTTCCGAGCTTCCGCGCGACGGCCGAGACCCGTATCTGCGAAGGACTCCCTGGGGAACAGTAGAGGTATGTAAATCAGCCTAGGACGAGGGGGAAAAACATAAATGAGGAATTCCTGACCGATTCTTGGCCCGGACACGCGTGTCTGCGAGGGTAACAGCTATCCGTCGTTTCTTTAACTCGTAGTTATTCGCAGAGAGAGCGGCACGAGCGTCTGCCTGTGCAAGCGCAACATCATAATCCAGCAAAAAGCGACCTCACTTATATAACTTACCTCGTTTTGAAACTCTACAAAAGCAAACCCTTTCAGTTGGCCGTTTTTGTCTTCGGCAAGACGGATGTCCTTCACAGATCCGTACTGGAGCAGCAATAATAAAGTTTGAGCTCATTTACGGTCACCAAAAAAAAGACGTTCGCACCGTTGAGAATAGTCCCAGTAGGTCTTCCCTGGTCGTGAACTTGCTGAGTCCCGCGACATAAACCTCCCTCTCATTCGCGTCTGCATCCGTTCGCCCTTTTTTGTGCTCAGGGTTGGACACGTATACGTTAAGAGTCCGTTCGGGCTCGAGCTCCCGGCCATGCAACTCTAACGCTCGTTCTGCCGATTCCTGTGGTACAGACAAGTGAGAGCTGGATCCCCTGGGGAAATACATATATGACACACTGGCGATATGTACTGCACGTAGCAAAACCGCCGCGTCGTTTTGAACTTTTTGCTCGGCCACCGTACATCGAAGAGAGGACCGTACTACAAGGGTGTTTCAGAAAACCAACCAGTGAGGTAACGATGTCAAGGGGACAAACCTGACTGAACAAGTCTCGCACGGCCGCATCGTCCCACTTCTCAGGGAAGTTGGTAACGTATAACGTCGAACGCCAAGCAAGGTGTACGTTGGCCTCTGTTCCATCAATACGTTTTTTATCCTTGGTCAATGCAGCAGGGACGCTGTCCTGATATAAGGACTGATTAAACAACATTGAGGGAGAAAGGCGCATCGGAAATCTTACTCGCGCCGTGAATTCGACGGTAGCTACTAGAGCCTGTGGCAGCTGTGTAATCTTCACTTCACGAATCTCTCCGCACTAAGAAATGAACATTTATATACAGTCTGCAGAATGGGAATGAAACAGTACGCACATCCTTGAACAGCGTTTTTAACTGTTCTTCACTCGTCCCTGAAGGTAGATCCGCAACGAATACAGTACAGTTCTCTCGGTCTCTACCAGCACGCTTGTGAGACCATGCAAACGCTTCGTTACTGAACTCACTTGCCTTTTCAGCGGCGCTGGCGGTTTCTCTATTTGCGATAGTTGGACATCCAGTGCAAGGCCATATGTGGCAAACAATATACTCACCTAGTTTCTGCCGTTTGCCATCAGTAGCTTCTGCGGGTTCGCCATCATCTGCCTTACGCTTCCCCAAAGCACCTGAATTGATCTCGTCAACGTCCATGCTTTCGCCAGCACCGCCCGCAACCATGACCTGTCCAGTCTCTGGTACGGCTACAGAAGTAGGAACTGAAACGGTTTCCCGTTCCTTAGCATGTTGTACTTGGGCCATTTCGAATGCCTTTTGAGCCTCCTGCAAAAATCATATGGCCCATCATGAGCCGGTTTGAGGGACTAATATATCACCTACCTTGATGCGCCTTGCCTCCACCTGCGTTCTTGCACGTTCAACACGTGCCAGTGCCTCTTCGAGAGATACTAAGGACCCGTGTGCATACTCGAAGTTGATCCATGCATCCCACAATGCTTCGGGATAGTCCAAGTTTTTGGTACTAACTTCTTGATAGGTGGAGCGAGCAAGGTTGTGGTGGTCCGTGCGTCTGACGGCGCATATGTCTCGAGGTTACAAAAATGCAGCATAAAACAAAATAGGTGGGAGAGGCTCACATGAGAACATCGGTATATGCTACCCAGGATGCCCAACTCGATTTGTAGTGCTTTGCGGTAGCTGCCCAAAGTTGCACTGCTGCATCGGGCATGCCAGCAAGGTTCAGGTACTAGGGCAGTCAGTAAACACCGTGCGTAGGAGGATTAACCGATGCAATTTATGTGCGTACCAGCTCGGAAAGGAATTTTTCGAGTCTGAATCTCGGGTCTCCCGCTTTGGACGCTATGAAAAAGCAGCAAACCAATTGCAACGTCGTTGTCCTCCCATAGGAAAACACTCACCTCCTCTTACCATTACCAGTCCGTCCTCCACGATCTTGACGAGGTCGGCGAACGAGTCTTCGTTAGCACGCCCCGCTTCAATGGCATGCTTCTCCGCACTTGCTCGGGCAAGGACGAGTGGAATGATCTGTTCAGGATCACGGTCTGGACTGCCTTTACCAAGTTTTGTGAAAAGGTTGGTGGATAGAGCTCGGGAATATGCGTCTAAATGATCGTTGAAATGCCGCAACGGCAACAGCAACCTCTACGACTTACCCTGGATCGATTCTGCCTCCTCGATTGACTCGTCCTCTGCAAGATCACTCTCGTTCTTTTCCTGCGGAGCAGAGGGATGATCAAAGTTCGGCTACCACGTATAGCCATAACATACCAGATGACGAATGTATCTTGCCCAAGCTTCACCAGATCCAGGCACACTCCTCGTCGCGCGACGTAACAAGGTTGTCATGTCACTGTCCTCAGCCCCCCGTGTCCTCTTCCAACACGTCACTTGACCGTACAAACAGTCGGAGGAGGAGAGAACACTCACCGAAAAGTCAAGGTACCCGGTCCAAAACGAGCGCAAGGCCTCCTCAGCTCCAACCTCTCCAGAAAACCGACGTTTAGCGGCCTCTGCGAGGGCGCGTTCATACACACCCGCTAACACGAATACATCCGGGTTCTTTGCCCGTCGTTCAGAAGAGATATATTGCGCATACGCATTCAGCGAAGTCTACTAACTAATTGATGAGCGGCCTCAACATCCAAAGATGGATAACGTACAAGTCCAAGCTCGGCCGCTTCACGACGCTGGTATGCTTTTGCTGCACGAGAACGCAGTTTGGAGGCAGCAACGAGAAGTGCTTCGTATTCGCTTGCAGGTTTGTATTTCGTCGTAAATGATGAATACGACTGAAAGGTGTCCTCGTGTTCTATATGCGAACTCAGGTTGCATCCTCAAAAGTGAACATATGCAACAAACCCGAGTGAGGCTGCTGCAATCGTGCGAGAATAAGACTCTGAACGTAATCGACAAGAGGCGGCCTGTACGAAAAGGTCATGAGAATGGGGCTAGCTGAATGACCGCTGCCAAACGTGCCTTTCCTGGACTGGAGTTCTATCGAGCATGTCGAACTCCCAGTCCCTCTGCAATTGCCAAAGCTGCTGACTCTACAAGGGATAAGACACATTCCAAGGTGAGAGACGGATTGCTCACTTGGCTCAAGTGCCCTGCGCCCTTGGCTACTACAGCGTCGATAGCGTCTCGCGCCCATTGGGATGTGAACACCTCCTTCAACTCTTCCGGTGAATCGACGGTCACATTGAAATGCTCGTGGACGTTGATCAAGAACTCTACGTGCTTTCTTAATAAAGGGATTGCTGCGGGCAGCAACGATGAGTAGGTAACATTCGAATAGAGCAACAAGGGTACGGACATAGGTAGTCCCTCTCCGCACGCTCATACAATTCCAAGATCTCCGTGACTCTCGCGCCATCCTCCATAACCAGCGAGGCTAACTTGTTGTCGATGACGGGCATCCACACCTCGTCCCCCACTGCCAAATAGTTGGCAGCCATCTCTCGTGCCTCAAGAACCTGCGAGTCCATGCCCGGCAGAGACATGGCCAGTGAGATGTGCTGGGCGTGGAGAGCAACATCGTACGGACTGGCGGAGAGCTGAGTCAGCAAGTCGGCCAGTCTCTCCAGCTTTTGTGTCTCCTCGTCGACGCCATCCATCTCGTGCGGTTGTTGGTCACTGACGTCGGCGGAAGCGTAACTGAGAATCCGGGGTCTTCCAAGCAAAGGTGGACGAAGACCCTGATCACCGCTGGTGGATCACTGCAGATGACCGTTGCGCGTCTTTCGCGTTGGTCGATTGCCAATTGTAGACATTCATATTCCCGACTTGCTCGGAAATTGGTTCTTCCTCTCACCACGTGCCAAGTCAACGGTAGATATATAGCTTACATAGACACGAAACGACAACCTTCCAGCCACCGGGGACCGTCCATCCAGCGTTCACGAAGACCTATATACCATGGCCGAGATAGTCGCCTCCACTAAAGACCTTCCGCCTATACCAGATGACTTGACAGTCCCACAGTTCATTCTAGACTCCCACCACCCCTACCGCCCTCTTCGTATGCACAGTATCCCATGGCTTATTGACGGGCAGACGGGGAACAAGGTTGGCCTAGACGAGGTATGGCAGTTGTCTCAGTGTCCATAAACCCCGTTTGCACGCTCTATATAGCTTCGTGCTCGTACTTACGGTCTCGCAAATGGTCTCAAAATCAATTATGCTATAAGTAAGCCGTCCAACGCTTCTTTCGTCTATCACAGGTGCATGACTACTTCCCGGTAGAGGAGGATGACCTCGGTACGCCACATCCTAGTTACTGCCAACGGTCACGGTAATCCCCTTTCAGTTCTTGTACACAGTCCAAACCACATAGGTGCGTCACCTCGTCATCACCCGCATCACGATTGCTCATTTCTCCCTCAGATTATCCTGTCGTCATGTGGGCAGTTCACAGGCTAGGGGCTATTATTTCGTGGGTGCATAGACTCTGCCTGCGTGTACTCCTTACTAAAAGCGACCCAGTGGGGCCAATGCATCTTTCACCACAGATGACCTTTTATACCACATGAATATGGTCAAACCCACGGTGCTCATATCGCATCCTGACTGCTTGCAGACCGCGCGCTCGGCCGCTAAGGCGGCAGGCATCGACGCCAATCGTATCCTTGCGTTTGATGATCCTGCGCCTCACACTCCTGGCGTGACAACCGTTCAAAGTTTAATCACACTTGGTTTGGCCAGTCCGCCAAGCTTCACAGAGAGGAAGTTGAATCCTGGGGAAGGGAAGACGAAAGTGGCTTTTGTTAGTCTTTCCAGCGGTACCACCGGAAAACCCAAGGTGGGTACAGGTAATACGACCTGTCACTGCAGAGAATCCACTTGTAGGCACCCAGGCTATCGCAATACCTCACTATACGCCGATCGCTACCTTAATTCAAGTAGCCTTTCATCTCAGAGTTAACGATGACAAAGTGCCATGGGAAGAACGACGGCTCAAACCCGGAGACGTAGCATCTGCTGGTAAGTTGCTCATTAAATACAGAGGGTAGATATTAACGTCCAATCAGTCCTCCCTATTTATCGTGAGCACCTTGTCCGAGACTTATTCCCTCTGAAATGACACATTATAGACATCTTCGGACTGGTTTACAATGTAGTATTTCATTTATCACAAGCGGCTGTTAGATAGGCTGATCTTGTGCAGCTCCATTTCATGCTTTTCTGCGGGGTAAGTTGTCGGTGATCTTATCTTAGGCATCTGTCTTGGTGATGCCGGAAGCAGATGACGGTAGTCATGATGAACAAATTCAACCTTGTTAACCTCCTTCAAACCATTGAAAAGTTTCGCATCACACATCTCCCGTGAGGTTCTTTTCTTCCACGTTGTATTAACATAACACCCGTTTCAGACTCGTGCCTCCTCAGATCGTCCTCATCTGCAAGGTGAGTCTCCCTCTCATTCCCTAGACCGGGTTTCTTATCGTCTGTCACAGTACCCTAAGGTCCGGGAGTACGACCTGAGTTCTGTCCGGTTTATCAAAACAGGAGCTGCTCCCCTCACCAGTGAGACCATGAATAAATTCGCGTCATTATTTCCAGGTGCACACATTGAGCAGGGTTATGGCAAGTATTTGAAAAATTGAATAACCCAACTGCCATCAAATAAGATCGCATATTTAGGCACAACTGAGGCATCAGCAATTTCAACCTGCCCTTTAGAAGTAAAAACAGACTTGAGCGGCAGTTCAGGCGTGCTTTTGCCAGGTATTTCGGCCAGGGTTGAGAGACCGGATGGCTCTCTCGCAGACTGGGGCGAGTTGGGCGAGTTAGTGATCCAATCGCCAGCACTGGCCTTGGGATATCCCCACGATTCCGAGGCGTGCGTACCTTCGATCCAAGAACCCTTCAGAAGCAGCAATTAACCCTTCTCTACAGGAACAGAGAGACATTTTCGGATGGGTGAGTATGCTTCAGATGTAGGTTAACGAAGTTAGATGGTTTTCCGGTAGTTGGTACAGGACCGGAGACGAGGTTAGACTACTCAAGACTGGCCATCTGTTCGTCGTTGACCGTCTGAAGGTGTGCGAAAGTCTAAGTACCCCAACTTGGAAGTCTGACACTCTCACAGGAAATGCTGAAGGTCAAAGGCTTCCAAGTCTCTCCCGCGGAATTGGAAGGTTGCATACTCGAACATCCAGACACAATAGACGCTTGCGTGGTGGGTATTCCGGATGAGTACAGTGGAGAACTCCCGATGGCATTTGTTGTCTTGCACCCCCGGACTGCTGCACGGGTCCGAGAAGACCCGCGCATTTCCGAGGATATAAAACAATCCATCATTCAGGTATGTGAAAATACCGGGCTGCAACCGTGATAGGCGCTTGGACCAGGAGACTGATGGAAGTGACCCGCAGCACGTAGCAAGTAAAAAGGCGGCTCACAAAAGACTCTCCGGAGGTATCGAGTTCATCGATGCTATTCCGAAGGCGCCAACGGGGAAACTACTGAGAAGAGTCTTGCGCGATAGGGCAAGGAAGCAGCGAACGAAAGTACGAGGGATGCTGTAGTATCTTTATCGTATACCTTACGGAAGTCGTTTACGCATTCGATGCACCTAGGCCTTAGCAACTAATGAATTCGACATGCATAGTTCTTCCTTTGTACTACTAGCAGTAGCTTACTACTTGAAAAGGGCAGTGTGGGTACCAGCGTCAGTATTACCTCCATAAAGGGTTGACGGCAACTCCAATTTGGTAACTCAAGGCCTCACTGCTTTGTCTCGCCGAGGTTTCCAGTGCTCTCCAAGACACAAAAACGATACTTCGGAACTTGCCTATGGCCGTAGTCTCAATTCCTATTGTCACTGCCCATCCAATGGCAGACACAGCACCGCAGAGTGCTGGAGCGCCGGAAACTTCTTTTGTCTCGTCTCACGGCTTCGGCTCGCAGATAATCATCCTTCGAGCGGTCACACAACCCGATATGCAGTCATAACAGCCCCTGTGGCACGGAAGCTGTCATGGCGCACCGATAAATGAGGTCTTCCTCGCCTCTCCTCTCGTTGTGACTGCGATTTCGACGAGGCCCACACGGGCCCCACCTACGGGCATGCCTTCCACCCTCAGGCGATCACGCCGCCGCGAGCTGACACTTACCCGTTCGTCCACGAACGCCATTCGAGACAAGGTGTACCCTGAACAGTGAGTTTGACATTCTCTCGATATGATTATGGCGGTTGGACTGATGATATGTGAGCTTTCAGTCGCCCTTGCATCGATCATGGCAGATCACGTCTTACGGACCGCACTAACGTGCGTCCTTACGCCCCGCTAGTCACGACACCACAGGGCATGAGCCCCTCGATGTTGGATTCACGCCCATCGATGACTTCCTCTGTTTATCGCAGCTCGCGCTCAAACTCCATCATGCCTATCCACCCCATTCTCCGATTGCCTCCTGAACTGCTCGTGCACGTTTTCATGCTAGGCTCGTTTGATGATGTAATGTTCCCTGTCCTCGTGTCTCACGTCTGCCACTCGTGGAGGGCTGTCGCGCTCCATGCATATACTCTCTGGAGACGTATCACGCTCACTCGACACTCCGATTTGACCATGTGGCAAGAACGTCTTCTGCGCGCTCGATCGTGCGCATTGGATATCGCAATCACTTCTTCACGCGTCGGCTGCACTGTACCGCTCGACATCGATACCGTGGCACTTCAGATGCACATGCTCATACCTTATCTCGCGCGTACCCGGTCTCTCGATATTTCGTTTGACGGGCTACATACGCCTTATTTGTGGAATACCGCCCTTGGACCGCTGTGCCCTCGGAGTTCATCCATCTGGGACGCCGAATCGCCACCGGCATCTCAAGCTGCGAATTCTAGAGGGGTTGTCATATCCGCTGCTCGACTAGAATCACTCACCCTCCGATATCCCGGAAATGACGATACGAAGGAGTTCACCCTTTTCGGTGGACTCACTCCGAGGCTCACCTGGTTGACCGTTCAGGGGGTGCGATTGACGTGGCCTCCTGGGTTATTTGGTAACCTCCGATATTTGGATTACACCCATCACGGGTTCACATCCGGGAAGAAGGCAGTTGGCGAACTGCTGTCGATGCTGCAAGTGTCTGGTCAGCTTCGGGAATTGAGGCTATCTTTCACCACTAAAGTGACGACGGAAAGAGAAATACTACACATTGGAGGGAGGTCGCCGATCGGGGACGGAGATGTCGTAACTTTGTCCCATCTCGAGTCCCTTACACTCGGCATTGAGGGCCAATGCGAAAAAGTGCCGCCAGAACTGGTCTCTGTCGCTTCTCGCTTGTCACTTCCCAGGCTGAAGAAACTTTATTTGTATGATCCAGATCACGCGGGTTATATTCCCCGCTATCCTAGCCGCAGTACAGTACCGTATTTCGATGCCTTCTCTGGACAGGGATGCTTGACGCCCTTGACGGATGGAGTCGTCGAAGGGCGGTGGGTGGATGTACCGCTAATCTTTGCATTCGGAAGATTACCTTACTTCTGCGAGGACCATCGCAATGTATAATGGCTCGGTGGGACTTCGGAGTAATCACAAACAAGGTCATTCTAGAAGGTAGCTCTGAATGTATTACATCTCCTCGTGTATAATCTGCCATCTGATGTACATACTTAACTATGTAATATACAGAAACGGAGGCGAACGAGAGGTCAGGTGTCCCAGGGCCGGGCGGATCTCCCACTGCAAGGCGTACGACACTTCGATCTCCCACTTGTTACCTGGACACGACAGCGAGCAACACACCATGGTCTCCCCGCGCGATTTTACCCTCCAAAAGCTATACGATCTCAACGGCCTCGTCGCCCTCGTGACAGGAGGTGGAACTGGCATCGGACTGATGATCGCTCAGGGTCTGGCGGCCAACGGTGCGCGCGTGTATATCACCGGTAGGCGAGCTGAAGTCTTGGAACGCGTCGTCAACGAGTGGAGTCAGAAGAGAGGCGATTCGATGGGAAGTATAATCGCGTGAGCTTAGTCCTGTTATGTTTACTCCGTCAATGCGGTATTATTGATATGGTCATGGGTCATCGCGATCGTGATCATGGACGGTGGTACTCAGGGTAGCGATGGATGTTACGAGCAAGGAAAGTATACAGGTCGTCGTGGATAAGTTGACAAGTGATGAAGGCAAACTACATATCCTGGTGAACAAGTCCGACAATCTTCTCGTTTCACGAGCGACAATAGCTAACGACTTGCTACGTGTAACTTCTTACATTTCGCCAGTGCGGGTCAATCGGGTCCCACGTCATCAGAACTCAATAAGCCCACACCGACATCGCAGAAGAATGCAGACGAGCTCGGCAAGTATCTCTTTGCAAACGAGTCCTTTGAAGAGTGGTCTAGTCTGTATGCCATCAATACGTTCTCGACTTACTTCGTTACCGTGGCATTCCTCGGCCTTCTCGAGAAGGGGTCTCATGACAGACCTGGATTTTCGTCTAGCGTCATAAACGTTACCAGCATCAGCGGCTTGATCAAGCTCGCTCAGCGACATGTGGGTTGACCCCGTGTACATCTGCCCGTACAATAGTTAACTTGCTCCCCGTGGGTGACCCATCAGTTCGCCTACAACAGTGCCAAGGCCGCTGCATCGCACATCACGAAGATGCTTTCCACCGAATTCGCGCTCAAGGGTATTCCAGTCCGAGTCAACGCCATCGCGCCGGGCGTGTACGAGAGCGAGATGACTTACGACGTCATAGATGGACAACAGGCAACGGACGCAATTGGGATGCCGGTGGTGTCGGTGCCAGCAAAGAGGCCAGGATCGTGAGCAGTCTTCTCTCCGCTGTCATCGGCGTGTGCTGACTATGCACGCTCTAGCGCCACCGAGATGGCAGGGACAGCGGTATATCTTGCATCCCCTGCCGCGGGTTACATGAATGGACAGGAGATCGTGATAGATGGTGGTTACGTGGCAGTTAACCCGGCCAGGGTTTAAATTCTTTCAGAAACTAGTTCATACCTGGTACTTGTGTGTTCCCGTGACATCCATAGATGCGAGTAACAATCAGCCTTATCGTTACGTTCCCCATGAATGATCATTGAAATATTGACCCCCTAACTCAGCGTGTGGATTTACATTCACACATCATCTACCTTCTCTGAGTGCCCCAATGGAACCTACCGACTTCGACTGCGTAGTCGTGGGTGGCGGTCACGCAGGCGCTTCGGCGGCACTTGCAGCGGTCGAGTCTGGATGTGTCAACGTCTTGATTGTTGAAAAAGCACCTAACGACTGGGTGGGAGGGAACGGTTACTTTACAGCCGGTGCATTCCGCACGGTGCACGGCGGCCTGCCAGATCTGCTATCCATCGTGCGTAACGTGACGCCGGAACAAGCTCAGAAGATCGATATCGAGCCGTACTCAATCGACGAGTTCGTCGGTGACATCATGCACTTAGGCGATAACAAACCGGATGCTGTGCTAGTCGAAGCGATGGTTCGCAATTCGAGGGGCGCAGTCGAATGGCTAGCGAGAGTAGTGGATGTTCCGTTCATGTTATCGTTCCACAGGCAAGCATATGAGGTAGGCGGAAGACAAAAGTTTTGGGGAGGAGTCGCCTTGAGCGTTCAGGACGGGGGTAAGGGCCTGATCAAGGCTGACATGGCGGCCCTGAAGAAGGCGGGGGTGAACATATGGTTCGAAACTCCGGCAGTCCGACTCATAGATGAATGCGGCGAAGTGACAGGGGTGGTTGTCCACAAAGATGGGCGGGAAGTATCACTAAGGGCATCATCTATTATACTCGCATGCGGTGGGTATGAAGCAAGTGCTGAGTTGCGTACGAAGCATCTGGGAGCTGGCTGGGAGAGAGCACGGGTATGTTTTTGGTTGCTGACTTGCAGTTCACGCTTACGGAGACTAACCAGGTCAGGGGAACGCCCTTCAATACTGGAGACGGTATCGGTATGGCACAAGCTGTAGGTGCCAAATTGGTAGGTGACTGGCTTGGTTGCCACAGCACCTGCTGGGATGCCAACGTATTCGCTGATGCTGGTGACCGGAAATTGAGTAACCAATACACGAAGAGTGGATACCCGCTGGGTATCATGGTCAATATCGACGGCGAGAGGTTCGTTGATGAAGGAGAAGATTTCCGGAATTATACCTATGCGAAATGTGGCAGGGCTATTCTTTCTCAACCAGAGGGATTCGCCTTCCAGGTGTGGGACGCGAATGTGACACCTTTTCTCCGAAAGGAGGAGTATGGTGACGACGTCGTAGAGAAAATTATAGCGTCGACCATTGAAGGGCTCGCCGACAAGATGGCGGAACACGGCCTTCGCGACAAGGCTAAATTTTTGGGAACCATCAGCGAGTACAACTCAGCAGTTTCTCGACACCGTTTGGAGAATCCGAGCTTGCGATGGGACCCTGCAGTCAAGGACGGTCTGTCGACGCAGTCCTCAACTCAGTCACTCGCCGTGCCGAAGTCCAACTGGGCAGTGCCAATGGACACAGCACCCTTTCTTGCTGTGAAGGTGGCCTGTGGGATCACATTTACCTTTGGAGGGCTGGCAATCGGTCCGGACACCGCTGGAGTGCTGTCGGAATCGGGTCAGCCTATACCAGGACTGTTCTGCACAGGAGAGTTGGTGGGAAATTTGTACTACAGCAACTACCCCGGAGCTTGCGGGCTGACTGCTGGGACAGTGTTCGGTAGAAAGGCGGGGCTGGGAGCTGCTAAACGAGCGGGAAAGTAGTCTACTAACCTCTCAGTAGACATGATATGAACTTGAGGGTTCGGAGTGACTGCCCTACGTGTAAGCAGTTACGGCATGAAAAAAAAGAAAGCCGGCGGGATGGTCGAACTGAACATTACGTCATGGGAGCACTCGTGTCGACTTTTAAATCTCGGCTAGTGGATTTCTGGCTAACAGCCTTCTCCGTGCCAGCGTTCATTGCAACTATCGCGGTGTGTGGAGCACTGTGGTAGTTGGTGCCACTGGCTAATCTTATATCGCGCGTTTTTCTTCTTCTTTTTTCTTTTTTTTCCTAGCTCGGTGGGTTCGCGAGACGATTCGTTCATCGCTCCAGCGTGAACTGGTCGGGTCATGGCGCTTGACGAGAATCCGAAGATACCCCCTCCCGGTGCCCCAAGTGGGGGTTCTACGGACGCTGTGACTACGGCACTCACCGATACCTCGTATCGACCCGCTAGCGAAACCCGGCAATCCGTTGTACGAAGCAGTAACGCTCATGTTCATGACCGCTGCTATAGCCTAGACGCCATACCCTTACAGTCGACGAGCAATGGACATGTGTCGCGCGAGACTTGTGGCGCGTCGCCTGGACCACCCGCGTTCATCTTTCCGGACACCCCCTCGGCTCGGACAGGCCCGCCACGATCGCTTTCGTATCACTTCACTCCGGCTTATTCCCCGACCCTCTCGCAGATGATTCCGTTCTACGACGAACCAGACAGCGTTGATCTCTACGAAAGCGATGACGGCGGGCATCCTTCTCAGCATGATCCGCGCCGATTCGAGTCATTCCGCGATCCGCTGGAATTACATAAACCCAGTTCTGAAGAAAGGGCGCAGGGAAGAAAGGGCGTCAGCAAACCTACGAGTGAGAGTAAGAAGGTAACACAGGAGCCTTCCGCGGAGGGCAAAGGGAAGGAAAGGGAGAAACCCCCTATCGGCATCGATGAACACTACCCCTCACAACACGAAGCGCACGGGCTCGACCAACAGCATACAGAAACGAGCAAGGAGCGTGTTACTTCAGAGGCACTCGAAGGATCCGAAACTCAGCCCTCCCAGCGTGACGACAAGCAGGGCTCTGCTAGGTGGGCGAAACTGCGGTTACTCGTCGCACCAATGATACATCGTGCCTCGTCTGTTACACAAACACACTCCGTGGTTTCTCCTGAGCTGAACATCACGGATGAGCTTATCACGGGCTGTTTGTCCGCCGTGCTGCTTAAATTATGGTTTGAACGCGACGACAAGGGCCACCGTCGCATCCCAGTCCTGCTTCATCGTCTCCGCCTTCGTATCAGCGACAGTTTGCACCCACTACACGCCCACAAAGCAGTGTTTCGTATAGAGTGTGAATATGCGAATGGCGCTATTCGATGGGTCATCTATCGCCAACTCCGTGATTTTCTCTCCTTACACACCCATTATACGCTTTCAAACACTTTCGGCGGTAGAAAGGATACGCTGCCAGAGTTTCCGCTCACCAGTTCGTGCTAGTCTGTGTCTTTGCATCGCTCTCAAGCAACTGACGTCGCGGGCACCCCAGGTCTCCCTTATCTCAAGTTCCTCAGACGACAGAGCGGTAGCAATGCTGTTAGTCGCGCCGACTTCGCGCGGTTACAACGTGAAGCTTTGGAGAACTACTTGCTTAGTCTCATCCGTGCTGTGGTAGGTGATGCTCGACAAAGCACTTGATCAGCCTTGACACCTTCACACAAGATGTGGCATCCATCTGCGAACAGGTTAGCAGGTTTCTTGGAGATTAGTGCCCTGTTCATAGCCCTGGCTCCATCTGGGGGCTTGCAATACAAAGCCGGTTTCCTTCGCATCGATATAGTTGGAAATGGTGTGAACATAGGACGTAGATCATTAGGTCGAAAGGCCCGGAAAGAGTCGCGCTGGTGTGCTGTCCGGGACAGTTATGTAGTCATAGTCGATGACCCCGGAGAGGTTCGTGTGTGTTCACGTTTTTGTGATGTCCTTCTCTGATATGTCTTGTTAGCCCGTAGTTTGGGATGTCTTCCTTTTCGATCGTGACTTCGAAATCATCCAACCTGTGCGTTACTACCGAAAGGGCTTGCATCTTCTTCGACGTGAACCCTCGGATGAGAAAGACCCTCGCACCCGGGAGAATGTCCGCATTGTCTCGGAACATGAGGCGAATGGTTTTTCTTGGTTAGAATCCTGTAAAAACACATTATCGCGCGTACTTTGTTGCGGACACCGGTCTACTCCTAACCTGATCGGTGAAAACGCGGAAAAGCCCAGTTCTAATGGGCTTGCGTCGGAAAGGTGGGATGATTCCAGGCTGTTGGCCGGCTCTGTCGTTCCTGCGTCTGTGCGGTCACCGATAATTGACCCATCCACGAATCAGGATCCCCTCGTCACAGATACAGATGACAGGGACGTGCAGCTGCCGACCTCAGAGATGGATCGGAGAAAGAAACGACCACAAGACGTATCTAAGCATACTTTTTACGTTCAAAACTCACAGATGAAACTGAAATTAATTGCGCACAATGAAGTGAGCCAATCGCGCTTGAACGTGTTATATGAACTAGGCTGATGGATACGTTTGAGGACAGCGTCAGATGTTACAGTGGATCACAGCGTTGGAGAAAGCTTCCGCTTCTTCTCCTTGGGTGGCAAAAAATAGGTTTGATAGTTTCGCTCCTGTGCGAACGAACGTGGCCACGCAGTGGCTAGTTGATGGGGTAAGCCAATCAACATCCTGCGTTTCGTGTTTGGGAGAATTTACTTCAACTCGCGTGCTAAGCGCGACTACATGTGGAATCTTTCTAGGGCCCTTATGATGGCAAGAGAGACGATTTACATCCACGATTGGTGGCTTTCGCCGGGTATGAGAAACTGATGTACTATGGGATTATTTTCTGACGTCCTGAAGAGCTCGAGCTACGGCGTCCTAACAAACCAAAATATCGTATGGACAATATTCTGGCACGAAAAGCAAAGGACGGGGTCAAAATCTTTATTATCATATAGTAGGTATCGCTTACGGGGTGAACATCTCATACGTTAAAGCTATGATCAGCCAGGAAGTATCGAGCAGAACTACCCCAACAGACAGCAAGTTCGTGGTTCAGTTGCGTCTGTGATTTGATGCTGACTGACCCGTTTGCTTAGTTATACGAAGCAAAAATTGACGTCGCTGCATGAAAATATTATGGTGCAACGTTCCCCTTCTCATTTTCAAACTGGAACGTTCTATTGGGCCCATGTGAGTCGATGTCTATCTGTCGGTTGCGCCCCTGCAAATAACTTTCTCTTTCAGCATGAAAAACTTTGCGTAATTGACCAAACTATTGCGTTTGCAGGGGGTATCGATCTCTGTTTCGGGAGGTACGTAACATGCAGTTAGTTATGGGGATATCCTTCAAGAGACATCCCGTCAGGTGGGATACCCCTCAGCATGCCCTCGTGGACGACCCGGAGCTAAACCCAAATAAAGTGAAGATTTGGCATGGTGAATCTGCTTCCTTGTTTCGTTGGTTCCACACTGATTGGGGTTTGTAGGCAAAGATTACAGCAATCCACGAGTTGTCGACTTTCACACATTGAACAAACCGGATGAGGATATGTATGATCGGTCGAAGATTCCCAGAATGCCATGGCACGATGTTGGATTTCAGGTTGTCGGGCAACCTGCACGAGACTTTGCTAGGCATTTCGTGCAAAGGTATATAATTACATGAACATAAAGCTAAAGAGTGCCCTAAGCTGACCATCGACAGGTGGAATTATTTGCTGAGGATCAAAGTACTCTTCGTCATCCTACCCCAACCGTCTGCCTCTGACTCGCATTACAGAACCACTCGAAGACGATGCCATTCCTCTTGCCTCCTCCCGAATTCAAGCAGACCGAACTAGCTGCGATGGGCTTGACTGGGACTTGTGAAATGCAGATCTGCCGTTCTGCTGGGCCGTGGTCACTTGGTACTCCAGACCGGACCGAGCACTCCATACAGAATGCATATGTGCACGGTGTGTTGATTTCTTTTCAAACAAATAATTTCCTCACGCTTTACAGCTATCTTAACTTCCGAACATTTTATATACATAGAAAACCAATTTTTCATCACATCGTGAGTTTCCTGTCTCTCGTCATCTGAGTGAGGCACACTGACATCGGGGCGGAAGTACTGTTGTTAACGACGTTAAGATCGAGAACAAGATTGGGGATGCTCTCGTACAGCGAGTTATTCGTGCCCACCAGGAGCGCACTCCTTGGAGATGCTGCATCGTCGTTCCTTTGTTTCCTGGTTTCCCATTCCCAGTCGAGCACAGCGATGCAAGCGCAGTAGGCTTCAATCGTGTGCAAATTGATCCTTTGCTCACGAACCGCTGGTAGGTTCGGATTATTGTTGAATGTCAGAACAGAGCCCTTTTCCGTGGACCTAACTCGATATATGCACGCCTCCGTAAAGAGAATATTAGCGTAAGTACTGAGGATGCTGCGCTCCGGTGGTACTGATGCTCGCTCATAGCTCACTGACTACATTTCGGTCTTCTCGCTGAGGAACTGGGGAAAATTGCGCAATGATGTTCTCACAACTGAGATCGTGGGTGCCAACGACAATGGAATCCGGTCTGACACTGACTCATACCTCAGGTTTATATTCATGCGAAGGTACTGCCTTAGTGCACGAGGCTTAACTTTTCTCTTTCTGATATGTCCGCAAGGTGTGCATCGTGGACGACAGACTAGCCATCATCGGGAGTGCGAACATCAACGAACGTTCCCAGCGAGGAGACCGTGATTCTGAGATAGCTGCTGTCATTCGCGACACTGACATGGTCAACGGGTGAGTTCGTCTTTCGGCCTCTTGGTTTTCTGTCGCTACGCCTAACTGTGTTCAGTACGATGGCAGGGCACCCGTTCCAAGTTGGACGCTTCGCTCATTCGTTGCGCGTACGGCTCATGCGGGAACATGCTGGAGTTGACGTTGATGCTCTATCCGAGAATGAGTACGGATCACGTCGGCCACCTGAGCCTGAGCTACCACAGGAGAACCGGGATCCTCATCCAGAAACAAACAAGGGTCAAAATCAAAGAGAGAAAACTCATGAGACACCTTCGCAGAACGCACTGGGAGACGCGGCGGAGGAGGTAAAGCAGGGTTCGTTCTTGGTATCCACTTCCTGGATAACGCAGTGTAGAGCTGACGCGCTGTTATGAAGGGATAGCGGTTGCAGGAGATATGGCTGACCACATGGTTGTATCGGAGGCGCTGAAGTACCCTGCCGAAGCTGCGGAGCAGGAGGCATTACGTGAGGAACGGACAACATTTACTCGTGAAGGGAAGAAGGTACCAGGTCTTACTAGTGCTGTGGTACCGAC
Organism: Pisolithus thermaeus; assembly: GCA_024663475.1. Classification (NCBI taxonomy): domain Eukaryota; kingdom Fungi; phylum Basidiomycota; class Agaricomycetes; order Boletales; family Pisolithaceae; genus Pisolithus; species Pisolithus thermaeus. Next base: position 200,634 of record JANFAF010000111.1, read on the forward strand.
ACTAGAGGAACAGACCATCACTGAGGGTCGACCTCCAGCCGTTCAAGCCGAATCTTTACCTCTCCAAGAAATTTTAAAGAAGCGTGATCAACATGGGATCGGTGACAATGAACCACCTGAAGCACACACCGCAGACGGTCAGGCCTACGGGGCGCCAGCGAATGCCTCGAAAAGTGCTCTTACGGACGACACGGTACCATGTGCGCATTCAGAGGGTAAAGATGCTAGTGAAGAAGAGCAGAATGCCCCTCGAGGCCGATCGATCTTGCGAAAGCATCTCGCAGGAAATTTAGGGCATAAACCGTGGACGTTACCTACACCTGCTCCCCATATCGATCCTGATGACTTTGAGGATCCGATTTGTGATAGGTTCTGGAAGAATGTATGGGTTGCGTGTGCTGTGCATAACGTGAGATCAATCCTATCTGTGTCATTGCGGTGTGTTGACTGTGGCAACAGACGGAGATCTACCGCAAAGTATTCCATGCCATACCCGACGATATGATAACCACGTGGAAACAGTACACGGAATTCGTTGCACATCATGAACGTTTCTGGAAACCTGTGTGTCTACCCCTTTTTCTCTGGCTCGGTTGGTTAGAGTCGCGCTGACACTATGGTAGCCCAAAGGCAGCCAATCTGCCGGTCCCGCATCGCGGGCACACTCCGGCGTCAGGGAGGATCGATCCACTTCTGAAAGTGGCCAGGGAACCAAGGAAAGTCTCCAAGGAAAGGAGGGAGACCCACCGAAAGTGAAGTCCCCACGCCATGGTACGGAGCCCTTTGACAGAGTGGAATTGGAGGAGATGGAGAATCTATTAAAGGAGACGCGTGGACACCTAGGTAAGCGATACAGACTGACGCCGCCTTTGAGTTGGAATTCATTGCTCGGCAGTTATCTATCCAACGCGATTTCTGGAGAGTGAAGATGAGGCCAATAATTTTCTCTTCGGTGCTGATAGGTGGGACGTTTTTTGAATGCCATGCAACGAAAACTGCTGACTAGATACCAAGGTTGTTACCTCTTCCAATTTATGATTGAGACTATGAGCCCTACCGTACGACGATGGAAGTTGACGTTGAGCTACGAGTATAATGACATGGACTATGAATCGACATGTGTATATTATCACGAGAATGGCAAATACCGGTTATTTTGGTTCCTCATGGAGACTCGGGAAGTGCCGCCTGCGGCAGCGCCAACCTTGCTTGTCATGAAATATGTGTACAGGTATACAAAGGGAAATCGAACCACACTTAAAGACACCAGTGCTGCCACGTGTATAGTACCATGTGCCGTAGAGCTTCAAAACTATTCCAGCTAATGTATACTGTCTATACTCTTTGCATGCACTGAGCTCCATGCATTGCTCTCTCACATATGGCGTGAGAGCCAATCCTGCCTCAAAAAGGAAGGTCTTTCAGATTGACACCCGTTCCCACGCAGTTATGCTGCGACAGAAACCTTGCAAGCAAGGTAATTCAAAGAAAGTCACCTGGCGGTACGAAGCCGCTTGCTGAGCACAGCCACAGTCGGCATTTACCGGAGGTTGCGGCCGGGTCACCAACGTCCGCTAACTTGCGGAAGTCAGAAACAATGTCTCTCCTTCGTGTCTGCGGTAAGATCCTCGGCAGGCCAGCAGCTACCGCATCGCGCACTTGCGTTCGTAGCATTGCCTCTGATGCACCTAGCCAACCGGTCCAAACTCGGGACCCGGCGGAGAAGGAAAGTCAGCAAATATCGCAACCGATTCATGGTGAGGTGTTCACCGCTGATGTCGTGAGTGGTGCACCAGGTACGTGTCTCTTCTATTTGGGTAAAGTGTGGTTACATTGAGCATGAGCTTGGAAAGGTGAACTGCGTCACCGTGCGGTGCGCATCTACCAGCCTACACGCAACACCATGCAGAGCGGTCCTGGAAAGTCGGAACGATGGCGAATTGATTGGGAGATCTTGCAGGGTGGTGGTCGTTGGGAAAACCCGTTAATGGGCTACGCCAGTTCGTACGTTAATTCTCACTACGCAACCGGTCGTGTCGTGTACTCATATCAATCCATTTGCAGTGCGGATTATATGCAAGGTACTCGCATATCATTTGCAACAAAGGAAGCTGCTATACATTTCGCGGAGAAGCAAGGTACGTCAGATTTGAACAATGTGATTGCGGCCTTTCCTGTTAAAATTACGGTTTGTTTGACTCAATCGAAGGCTGGGATTACTACGTGTATGTGTTCCCTTCTGTTGCAATGTACATTGTAAGTTGCTGAGCGTCGATCACAGTCAACCATCAACCACCAAGAGGATTCCTCCCAAGAACTATGCGGAGAATTTTGTTTATAAGCCACATAAGTTGCGGATAGTACGTACAAAGTAGAATGGTTAGATATTGTCCGAGTGTGCAAGATAATTACCAGCTCGGTCTGCTTTGTATTGTTTCGTGTGGTTTGTTCTCCGCAGCATGAGCCGGAAATTCGTCGTTGGGGAGCTCCACGAATCAAAAGGGGGGAAATCGACGTCATGCGACTTTACATGCCACTGTCGCTCCCTTCATATGCGGGCAAATGGTGCTTCACCCTCGTTTTCTCTCTTCAACCCTCACCGCCAAGGATAATAGACACCGTCGTTCTCTGGAGTGCTCCGCGGAATGGGTGACATAGAGACAAGGTCATTTTCTAAGGATTACAGGTATCACAAAACCAGCTATCCCTTTTCACAAAATGTAACACTCTTTGAACTTCACAGTGGTCTCATCGACGAGAGCATCATTGCAGTTGGTCTAGCGGTAATATGTGTCACCTCTCATGAAGTGATGAAGAGACGGAGACGTGGCACTCATCCTCCTGACGGCCTCGGGAGTGTGGAGTCTTGGGAATTCGGATAGTACGTTCACCTTTAACTTACTTCACCTTCTGCAGACTTATGAAGGGGTTCACAAGCTTATACCAAGGTAGATCGTGGGCGAGGTGTGCAGGTAGTCCATCCGAGCCAATTTGTCTTAATGCGAGAATTTAGGAACCCGTCTCCCCCATTATCACAAGGATTACCGCTGTCGTGGGTGAAAGAGGCGGTTAAACTATCGCAGACAAGAGTGAACGAACTGAGAGGGGTGGACGCAGCTCTCTACGTTCGTTTCCTTCAAGGTTGTTGTAAGTGATTTTTTTCTCTTCAAATGGGCGATGCCCGCATTCAGCCTTCCAGTGTACTTCACCCTCCTGCACACCTTCACGACAGTCCCCATTTTATTACCAATCGACATCCATTTTTCGCCGGATGACGTGGGCACCTACTCCATGACACGTGCATCGATTGCTTCATTAGTTCTGACTCCGGAAGGCTTAGGACTTCTTTGGATCCAAGTTTGCCTCTTATTCTGGCTCACTCTCACTTGGATAGCGACCCTCATCTACATCTGTAACGGTGCCTTCGAATTCAGAGCGGCCAAGATTGAGGAGGCTGCTCGTGTTGCAGAATCTGATGCTGCCGCAGAGAGGGATGCGCAATACCACCCCCATCCGCACCCTCAGTTACCATTCCATGATATACCCTCACCCCGTGAAGGTTCTAAACGCGGCCTACGCTTGCGCACCGTCATGGTATCAAACTTACCTGTGGAGCTACGGTCCGAACAAAACTTAAAGGAGTACTTTGAATATTACATGTCGCGACCAATCGACCTTCCCTCTGTCGGGATTACGTCTTCCGCACAACCAGGATTCGTAGACAAGGTTCTGGCATTCAGTTTTCATCGGGCAAGACGCATACCTAAACGCATCCAACTACCTCAAGTCGTCCCCGGTTTCGGGGAACCGCGACAGGGATCGGAAGAAGCACAAGGGGATACTGGATCTGCAAGAAACGTTCCCATTATTGAACGAGTTGTCGTTGCGAGAAAGATGACGGAACTTGCCTCCCTCCTTGAGAGGCGCGAAGGCATTCTATGTGCTCTCGAGGAGGCGCATGTTAAACTCGCTAGGAGAGCATTGGCGGCTGTCTTTCGTGAAATGGAAAGACGGAAACTCGCGAATCGTGACATAACTGACAATGCCGTGGCTGATGTCGGTCATGGACTCCCTGAGCAGGCTGACATTGAGCAACAGATGCCAGTGGATAATAACGCAGAAAACATGGACCTGCTCTTCAGGACACTCTTTCAATTTGTTGTTCAGTTTGGCGTTGCAGAATCTTCTACTCACAAGGTTGTCAGGAAGTCCAGAAACATCATTTGTTTCCGGAGAAAAGCCAGGCCTCACAGAGCGGATAATAACCTAGCTGCGACTTTGGGTATCTTGAACGAGTTACATACTCCCGGCGCACACCACAACACAATCTGGGACGCCCTACTCAGTCTTCCACGGAATGTCCTGCATCCATATCAGCCTCTCGTTCATCTTTCGGTACTGTTCCGGGGCAAGACAGTACCAGCTATCGACTACTATACGGCCAAGCTGAAACTTTTAACGATGCTCATTACCCAGAACAGAGCGAAGGCAGTCGACGAGTATGACCCGGTCTCTACGGCATTTGTTACCTTCAAGGATCCGAAAGACGCAAGGAAAGCGTGTAGATATCTAGCCGTTCACCCAGACAATCCCTTGGCCTGCCTCGTTACTATGGCCCCTCAATACGAGGACATTGACTGGAGAAGGGTAATGAAAGCGACGTTTCGTGGCGAGGTATGTATTTCTGGTGTTTATGATGCTGGTGATCGGTGACATCGTCCACTAGCTCGTCAAAGACTGGGTAGTCAGCCTTGGTGTCTGGTAGGGTTACGCAACCTGCGGAAGAATTGCCACGTCTCACTGTACTTCGCTAGGGCTTTCACAATATTTTGGCTTTTTCCTGTCTCTCTTTTCGTCGGCTTGGTGTCTATCCAAAGTATCGCCAGCTTTTGGCCAAGTTTGGTGAGTCTCTGGGTAATTTCAGGTGGCTTTGTCACCTAACTACTTTCGTAGTATAACTATCTATCCGACCATCCATGGCAACAAGACGTTATCCAATCCTTCCTCCCCACCATCTTGGTCTCCCTCTTGACAATCTTGGTCCCGCTTATTCTGCTATTGATTGCCAAGAAAGCATACACGATCACAACCCTCTCCCTCATTCACGATACGATCATGATACGCTACTACAAGTTCCTTATTGTTAACGTCCTAGTTTTCTTTTGTGTTGGTGTAGCGGTTTTGCAGAGTTTTTTGACTTCCTTCCACGACTTTTCGGAGAGCAACATTCTCCAGACATTGGCCGACAGCTTCCCGAGTGCTGGTCCATTTTACGTTGGATGGTGTGAGTATCCGCTATCTTCGCGACATCTTTGTCTGCCTCTACTGACGTAAAGTTCAACAGTGGTATTTACGACTGCTATACATAGTTCTCTGGAGCTAGTATTGTGTACGTCTCTAGCCTCGTCTCTCTACTATGTCTAACGAGGGGACTTCGAATTTGCAGTCGGTGTACGGCTTTTGTTTAATGCTTGGACTTTTCTCACCTCCGGCCGTAGCTGCCACTTTTTACCTACTTTTCGACAAGGAAACAGACAGTTCCCCGCAAACGTGCGGTCGGAATACGTCCTCGCACATTCAATTACTATTGTGTGTATGCCTTTTCGCTTCTCGGCCCTTTGACCGAGTGTCATGTACAGATTGGTTACCCAACCACTTGCTTATCATTCACGTTTGTCTCCTTTTCGCGATACTCAACCCTTTGGTTGTGCCGTTCGGCTTGATATATTTCACAGTTGAGACAGGTATGTGTTGTTGTGCTATGATCTGTTCGCCGCCCGGACACTAACCTTGTGTTAGTGGTCGTTAAGAATCAAGTAAGTGATACTCCCGCTTTTCGCGCCGAGGTCGTTGACGAAGGCGTTTCAGTTTCTTCACGTATACGCGAAGAATTACGAATGTAATGGTCAAATTCTACTAATAAGAATGGTTCGCTACTCTCTTGATGGTGTGTGCTGTTAACTATATGCAAATGCGCAAATTCAACGACGTCTTTAGGTCTCATGTTCTCGCAGGTCCGGTTGAACAGACCATTCCCTTCGAATGGAAGCCTGACTCACGTTGCAGTTTGTTTTTCTCGCATACATGGCCGTCCTAAAGAAAACCGTCAACCTAGCGCTTGCAGCTGTTTTGTTCATCATTACAGCTGCAGTAAAGATCATGTGCGTTCTAAGCTCTGAAGAGGCCGGGTCTCACTAAATCTTGACGTGTAGTGTGACCCGCATGTGTCGCTCTCGTTTCGAGCGAGATAACATCATGGAGGCTATGGCGGTGTGTGGAGTTGGCAGTGAAAGCGGGTCTGATCAGCCGATCGAACCTTCGGGGAGCAAAGAAGCCGAGGATAATACAACATCACACGCCTCCAGGTTTCGCACCTGGCGCCTGCCGCAATGGTTCAACTTCTCGTATGCAGCTGGTCCTCGGTTCAAACATTCTTTCGATAGCCGTCCGCCAATTCCTTTTCGCGAAAGGCAGCGGTCTTTTTCTCGACTTGACTCAGTCAATGAGAACAGTCAAGAACAGCTAGGCGATACTCCTAGGCAGTCGGGGGGAACTTCTGGCTCGACATCCTTGGTCCAGAAGCATCCTCCACATCCAACATGGGACGACGAACCTCGCCATGACATCCCATACGATAATCCATATTATAATAGGCCCATTGCTAGCGCTCTATGGTTACCGAGGAATCCTTGCGGGGTACTTGATCTAGACGACACAATAGATCTTCACCAATCGCTAACCAGCGAGCCTGGCGCGGGAGATCTTGGTTTCAGCCAGCCGTCTTCCCCAAGTGGTAGCCCTATGACGCCAGTATATGAATCACCAGCCCGGAGTCCTGATGTCGAACACGGTTCTATTTTTGTTGTCCCGCCGAAGCAGTATAGCGGACAGGAGGAAATTGATTTGCCTGAGGGAATCCGAAACAGGGTGCTGGCAAAGGACGGGCGCGAAGAAATTGAATCGACAGATGGGCGCCGCCCATCCCTTTTCCGTCGGAGGATCTCCAGCCACACAAGAAGTGGACAGAGTAGCATCCAGCGGGTTCCTCGTCGTCATCACACTATGGAAGACCAAACCGTTCCAATCACGCCATCATCTGAGCGGCGGGAGGAGTCGTCCCGCCCCAGAGCGATGTCGTTCCGTCAGACGCACCAGCAGGATTCTCGGTTCTTTGACTTTGCCTTGCGTCCCGACTCTCACGCACAAGCGGAACTGACCCACTCTACAACATCTATCGTTCCTCATGCCTCACGGACTTCTGTCACTGAGAACATCACCACGGGGGAGGCGGTACTCAACGAAGCTATCGCTGAAGAGAAGATGGCCGCGGAGCAGCGGCTTAAACAGGAAGAGGCTGATGCTGTTCATCATCATAGACATGTGGTTCCTCCGTGGCTTGCTTCGTGGTTTTATGCGAGGGCTACCACTCGGTAGTGACATCACGTCTATCTTATTCCAACCGGCCTTGCCGCATGTAGGTTACTTACGGCTTCAATCTTTTATTGCATCAGCACTTTTGACGCCTGTAGCATGGGCCCGACCCGAGTGGCAGTGCCGCGGTGGGGTTAGGCGACAAATTAAATGAGGGGTTTAAACTCATCGGAGAGCTGGACAACATCTCGCTGAAACGAACATTCGGTGAGTGAGCGCCACTTTCGGTAGTTGTGGCCACGGAATGTGCCATTTTATTCTATGAACAAACACGAGTCGACACTGATATGATATAAATATGATACATCCTCGTGGACGCTGCATGTCCAGCCCTCGTTCTGATACCACCACCTTGGTCCTTGGTCTGCGCCTCTTTCTACCAATCGTCGTCCTCATCGGTGCTGACCACAGTCGCAACCCAAAATCTTTAAAACGCAAAACATAGAAGAACCTTACCCACAGGCAGTTTCAGATTTGCCTCTTGTGTCTGTTTTGTTTCCTTGATCTCTGTCTAGTTTAGCCTGCTTATCTATGCTCTCCGATCAAAGCAAAAACACTTAAAAGCAGTGACCCCACTAAGAAATACAACATGTCTTCAGATCTTGAGGCTCTATCGATTATTCAACCTGACGCTACTGTGGTACCTGCACCAGCACTTACCTCTACTGACAACCTCCCTGCCCAGCACTCACCGGCCTCTCCCTCTGCTTCCCTTCATGTTAGCAACCTTGATCCCTCCGTTACAGAAGCGACGCTCTTTGAAGTTTTCAACATGATTGGCCCCGTCGCAAGGTGGGCATCCGTCTGACCACAACATGAATTGGTTTGCTGATGTGGCCCATCTAGCGTTCGCGTTCTCCGCGATGCAGTCAGTGGCTGCCCCCTGGGCTTCGCTTACGTCAATTACTTGTACGCGACTGATGGTACCTTTGGTCATCATCGCCCGTTGCATGACTGCTCACTTTATCGTGCAGCCCAATCCGCTCTGGGAGAGCTCAACCATTCTTTTATCAAGGACCGTCCTTGGTAAGCGGCCGATCAGGGAACCGGCAATTGGTCAGGACTGGTCACGACTGGTTTGTGACTGGTTCTGGCTAATGTCCTGTTCACCGATAGTGCCATCCATTATCTTTCGTACTGATCTCACTCCGATGACCTCAGTCGTATCGTGTTGTCCCGATCCGATCCCTCCTTGCGCAAGAACGGTCAAGGTAATATTTACGTCAAGAATCTTGATGAACAAATTGACGAAAAGGTACAATTGCTCCGTTCACATAGGATAAGGAGTATATACTTACCATTTTCAATTGTACAGGCTCTCCGCGACGCATTCGCTCAATTCGGCGACGTGGTGTCTTGCAAGGTCTTTACCGATGACTCAGGTCGGTCCAGGGGATATGGGTTTGTTCTTTATGAGTCGATCGAGGTCGCCGAGGCTGCCATCAAGGCTGCCAATGGAATGTTGTTGAATGGCAAGAACCTCTACGTCAGTCACTACAAGAGTCGCGAAGTGTGTACTCCGTTCTCCTTGTGTCCAGCCAGGCTCTGAAGCTCTTTTAGGAACGTCAGTCCAAAAGGGAGATGGAAGCCACCGACGTAAACATCGGGAACATCAAGTCTTCTGTCACTAAGGAAGAGGTCGAGGCACCCTTCCGACAAATCAAAGTACATTACTGAAACCTTCTGTCGTCGTGAGCCATACTCACCCCTTTGACTAGATTCCGGACGGCATCAGAACCACATTCACAGGCTCGTCTACCGTCATAGTGGCTGAGGAAGATGATGAGACGCCTGGTGCCGTTCATCTGGCTTCCAAAGTCACAGCTCAACCTTCTCCCAAGTCCACGGCAGAGAGCAAGTTCGAGTCTTCTCATTCCTCGGCTACAGCTTCATCTTCTTGTGAGCTCACCTCCAACAACAAGCCTCCTGCCCAGTACTCGGCGGCGCCGGCCTCGCCCTCTGCTTCCCTTCATGTTTGGGAACTCGATCCATCCGTTACAGATGCGGTGCTCCTTGAAGTTTTCCAGAAGTTTGGCCCCGTCGAAAGGTGGGCACCTGGTTGACTTACAGCGTGAATCGGTTTGTTAATGTGGCTCAATTAGCATTCACATTCGCCGCGATGCAGTCAGTGGCCGCTCCTTGGGCTATGCATACGTCAATTATCAGAATGTGGCAGATGGTACCTCTGGTCATCATCACCAGCCACACGATTGCTTACTTTGCCTTTCAGCCCAACGTGCTCTCGAAGAACTCAACTATTCAACCATCAAGGGCCATACTTGGTAAGCGGCGACATCATCCGTCGTCGATTCATCTTTCGTACTGAAATTGCTACTACGACTCAGCCGTATCACGTGGTCTCAGCCTGATCCCGCTTTGCGCAAGACTGCTCAAGGTAATATCTACGTCAGCAACCTTGATGAACAAATCGATGAGAAGGCATGACTACTTTGTTTACAGGGCAGTGGGTGTTATATACTTACCCTTTTCAATTGTGCAGGCTCTCCACGATGCATTTGTTTGCTTTGGGAATGTGTTGTCTTGCAAGGTCGCTACTGATGACCAGGGCCGGCCTAAGGGATATGGTTTCATTAACTACGAGACAACCGAGGCCGCCGAGAGGGCCATCAATATTGCCAATGGAACGGTCTTGAATGGCAAGCAAATCCGCGTCAGTCCCTACAGGTCTCGCAAGGTTTTGTACTCTGTTTTCCTTCGTTGATGCAAACACTGACATTCTCTTAGGAACGTCAGTTCAAATTGCAGGAGGAAATGAAAGCTCCGCATACCAACGTCGACGTCGAGAACACTGAGTCTGTCACTAGGGAGGTCGAGGCGCCCTTCCAACAATCCGGGAAAGTACGTACTAAGATCTTTTGTTGTGGTGAGTTATGTTCACCCCATTCACTAGATTCCGGACGGCAGCAGAAACATACCCGTAGGCTCGTCTACCGTAATAGTGGCTGAGGAAGGTGACGACACGTCTGGTACCGTTCATACGGCTTCCAAGGTCGCCGCCCAACCATCTCCTAAGTCTGCTGCAGACAGGAAGCTAAAGTCTTTTTATTCCAAGTCCGTAATTCAACATCCTAAGCCTACTGCGAAAGAGGTGGCAGACCCTTCTTCCCTGTCAATCTCCGAGGCGCCCAAATACCTAGCCTTGCAGCCTCGGCCTCAGGAGTCCAAGGCAGGGTCAGTCAAGGGTGATCGTTCATCTACTCCCCCGCTTGCCCAGGGGTTTTCTCGAGAACGAAGCACTCCTCTGTCCAACATCCAGGGTACCGGTCTGGAGGGTCGAATCCCACGTGAGGACGTTGACCAACCTCCTGTCTCTACGGCTGCACGAGCAAAATCTCCTGCAGAATATATCGACATTTTGAATTCTAACACACCTGAAGCCATAGGTACCCGATCGATGCAGTCCAAAGAGGAGCTACCTCAGCACTACTTGACCATGGAAATCAACATGGATGAAGTTCTGAAGTTGTGTGGACGCCTTAATGAGAAGCTGGAAGACAAAGACAAGTCCACCAAGCTCTCAGCGGATGATTTTATCCTCAAGGCGGTGGCCTGCGCTCTCGCTGACGTTCCAACCGCTAATTCAGCATGGCTTGGGCAAGTCATCAGGCAGTGCGTGTTTTTTTCTGATCATCATATGCCCGTCATCTTTAAATAAATGGCTTCCAGATACAACAAAGTGGACATTTCAATGGCCGTTGTAACGCCTACTGGTTTGATGGCTCCTACAATTAAAGATGTGGGTTCCAAGAGGTTAACAACTATCTCCGCGGAAGCCAAGGCGCTCGCCAAGAAGGCCAGGGAATGCAGGCTCATTCCCCAAGAATACGAGGTGAGGTACACCATTGTTCAGATATATGCAGCTCATACCATACTACCAGGGTGGAACGTTCACCGTTTCCAACCTTAGCACGTTTGGCATCGACCACTTCACAGCTATCATCAATCCTCGTCAATCCTGTAATCTTGCTGTTGGTTGCCTGAAGTCCTCTACCATCCCTTGTCTGGAAGGAGAACGAGGGTTCAAGATTGTCAACATAATGAAGGTTACTTTGAGTTCCGACCATCGGGTTGTTGACAGCGCGGTTGGGGCACGTTGGATGGCCGCTTTGAAAGGCTACCTAGAAGACCCTTCGACTCTCCTTCTCTAATTTCTTTGCTGCTATGAAATAACAAGTGCTCTTTGACAGGACTGTTTTGCTCTCTCCCGCGCATTCTTACCCCATTCACGATATCAGCACTTCCCTCAAATATCACATAAATACAGTTGTCTACTTCATACAGTTTGTCAATAGGCGCATGTACTGTAGGTACAGAATGTTCGTGATTGGATTTTAAAGCGCATTTGAAACAACTTGGAATACCAAAAGATTGTGTGGTGGCTGTATCGAAAAGGTGTGAAGGAGGCTGCAGGACAAGGGTCATGCACCACCATGAACATAATATGTTGCAGGTGCAGCTCACATTGTCATGTTCCGTATGAGTACGACGGGATGGGAGTGAAGCCAAATAATTGTGAATTGGCATGCTGATCCATTTTAAGTACTGTTGATAAGGAGTGCGATCAGTCAGTGCTACAAAGAAAGAATGCAAAACATCCGGAAAGATTGGGTCAGTTAGGTTGAGTTGGACACCTCGAGTGGTAGCCACATCAAAAATTAGACTTGAGGCAGTGGCACGCTCCGCGGATACTATTGCTTTTTATTTTGCCTTTTCTTGAGCGTTCCTCTACGCCTTTCGACTTCGGAAGTAGTCAACAACAGCGCTTAAGGCATTCTAAAAGACATTCACTATTAAGCATGAATGTTCTTCTCCCACTCCATTTCGGTGTCTTCGCGGAATGTGATGAGAACACGCTCAAACCAATTGCACATGTAACCAATGCGGTGGATTTTAAAGGGTACTCTCCACCGCTGATGCAAGTCCTGTCAGGAAACGATTAATTTATACGGGAAAACACGACAAACCTCGCACGGCCCGCGTAATGGGACGGTAACGTCTGAGGTTGATGGGGCAAGAACCAGGACGAGAAGGTCAGCTTCGCGAGGACCGGAGCAACAACCGCGGGCGACCTCGCCGATGAAGAGTACCACATTCGTGTTCAGCACTTCACATAATGTTTTCTTGACTACGCAGTAGCCTCTCACTCATTCCGGGTAATGCTGCACAATGACAATTCTGGAGAGCATCCTTATACGCACGGACGCGGTTAATTTTCCTGCTGCGTAGAACTCACCGACCGTTGCCTTTATCATGTCACGCTTTCCGCTAACTTTAATTGCCTAGTACCCCATGAGGGACTTGTGCTTACAATAGAGGACATGACAGGCTTACCGGTGGGAAAGGTAACACGCTCCGTCGGGCGCAAGTCAATAATATCAAACAAGCCGCAGAATAATTTCGTATCTCATGGCAATGCTAGTGGAGTTTATCAGCGAACCAGACGTCCCTTAAAACATAGAAGTTACCTGTGCGACGTCCAGGAACATCTCGAGAAGTTCGGTTAGATGGAGCGGAAGCCAGACTATCCATGGCCCAACGGTGTAGCCCCTTTGCAAACGGAGGTTGCGTTTCAAGTGCCTAATTTCATGTAGTAGGGACGGTGCCATCTCCTGTGCGAACCATAAGATGTGACGGATAGTATCTTCAGACTTGAAGGCACGATATTTCTCCCACGAGAAAGGAGTGAGTTGAAAAACGAGCAGCGAATGTCCACCAGGCACGCTGAAGTTAAGTAATCTGACTTTGGAAAAATCACCCTGAACCATGGCTTTCTTATCTTTCGGCTCCTATGTACAGACGAGTGGGTCAGATCGGATCTTGGATCCTGCGTGTGCAACCGTGCGCTCCATGCGCATACCGCGACCCATTTTCGCCGGCACAAGCACGGTCATGTACTACAGGCGGTGACGAACTTTGAAGACGCTTCCTTGGGTAGGTCCTTGGGCAATCGGGTGAACGCGAATTGCATCAGAGGACCGAATACGTCACCATCTTCTTCTGGGCGCTAGTGTAACTCAACCCAGAGGAAGAGGGGCTTTGGCCGCCTGCGACGTGACGCGTATTCACGTACGCATAGGGAAGGCAGTTTCGCAGAGTTTTCCGACTTCGTTCCACAAGTTTTCGGAGAGCAACATTCTCCAGACATTGGTCGACAGCTTCCCAAGTGCTGGTCCATTTCACGTTGGATCATGGTGTGAGTATCTGCCATCTTTGCGACAGCTTTGTTTGTCTCTACTGACGTTAAGTTCGACAGTGATATTTACGACTGCTATCCATAGTTCCTTGTAGCTAGTTATCAGTCACCTCGTCTTACTACCGTGTCTAACGAGGGGACATCAAGTTTGCAGTTGGTGTGTAGCTTATATTTAATACTTGGACTTTTCTCACCTCCGGCCGCAGCTGCGACTAGTTGTTTACTTTTCTGGCTCAAGAGACTGATAGCTCCCCCAAGCGCGCGGACGGAATATGACCTCGCACGTTCATCTACTAGAGTTTGTATGCTTTTCCACTTCACAGCCCTGTGATCGAGTGTCCCGGGCAGATTCGTTCACCTGCTTTCCGCAATACTCAACCCTTTGGTTGTGCCGTTTGGTTTCATATTCTTCACAGTTGAGACGGGTATGTGTCCTGGTGCCATGATCTGTCTGCTCCACGCGACAGTAACCTTGTGTTAGTGGTCGTTAAGAATCAAGTAAGTGATGCTTCCAGTTTTCTCAACAAGGTCGTTAACGAAGGCGTTTCAGTTTCTTCACCTGTATGCGAAAAATTACGAATATAATGGTCAAATTCTACTCGTAAGAATGGTTCGCTACTCTCCTGACGGTGTGTACTGTTTGTTAACCTATGCACATACGCGAATTCAACGACGTTTTTAGGTCTCCTATTCTTGCAGGTTTGGTTGAGTGAACATTTTGTTCGAATGGAAGCTCAAATTACTTCGCAGTTCGTTTTCCTTGCAAATATGGCTGTCCTAAAGAAGACCGTCAATCTAGCGCTGGCAGCTGTTTTGTCCATTATCACGGTTGCAGTAAAGATCATGTGCGGGCTAAGCTCTAAAGAGTCTGGATCGCACTGAATCTTCACGTGTAGTATGACCCGCATTTGTCGCTCTCGTTTCGAGCAAGATAACGTCATGGAGGCTGCGACGGTAAGCGGGACCGGCCAGCCGATCGAACCCGCAGGGAGCAAAGAAGATGAGGATATCAAAATATCACACACCTCCAGGTTTCATACATATGCAGGTGGCCCCAGGTTCCAATGCTCTTTGGAGAGTCTTCTGGAAATTCCTTTTCGCAACAGACAGCGATCTTTTTCTCGACTTGACTCGGTCAATGAGAATAATCTGGAAGAACAGCTGGGCAATACTCCTAGGCAGTCGGGAGGAACTTCTGATTCGACTTCCTTGGTCCAGAAGCATTCTCTACATCCAACATGGGACGACCAACCTCACCATGTCATCCCCCACGATAATCCATATTATAGTAGGCCTTTCGCTAGTGCTCTATGGTTACCGAGGAATCCCTGCGGAGTACTTGACCTGGATCACACAATAGATCCTTACCGATCGCTAGCCAGCGAGCATGGCGCAGGAGATCTTGTGTCCAACCAGCCGCCTTCCCCGAGCGGTACCCCTATGACGCCAATATTTGAATCACCAGTCAGGAGTCTTGATGTCGAACATGGTCCCATTCTACTCTCCCGTGGAAGCAGTACAGTGGTGAGGAAGAAACTAATTTGCTTGAGGGCGTCCGGAACAGGGTGTTGGCGATGGACGGGCGCGAAGAATTTGAATGGACAGATGGACGCAGCCCATCCCTTTTCTGTCAGAGGATCTCTAGCCACAGTAGAAGTGGAGGGAATAGTATCCAGTGGATTCCCCGTCGTCATTACACAAAGGCAGACCGAGCCGTGCCGGCCACGCCATTATCTGACTGGCGAGAGAGGCTGTCCGTCCAGTGGTAACCGTGGCATAAAACCATGAAGCAAGCCACGCGGGAACCAAGCGTCTATGACGCTGGGCAGCATCAGCCTTTTCCTGCCTGAGCTGCTGCTCCGCGGCCCTCTTCCCTTCAGCGATAGCTCCGCTGAGTGCTGCCTCCCCCGTAGTGACGTTCTCAGTGACAGAAGTCCGCGAGGCTTGAGGAACAGTGGAGTTGTAGAGTGGATCAGCTCTGCTTGTGCGTGGGAGTCAGGACGCAAGGCAGGTCGAGGAATCGGGAATTCTGCTGATGCATCTGACAGTACGATATCGCTCTGCGGTAGTGACATCACAGCTATCTTATTCCCACTGGACTTTCCACATGTAGGTTACTTACGGCTTCGGTTTTTGTATCAGCATTTTTGACGTCAGTAGTATAGACCTGAACCGTGCGACAGTACTGCAGTGGGGTCAGGCGATACATTAAACAAGGGGTTTTGGCTCTCCAGGGAACTGGACAGCATCCACCGGGACGAACGAGGGCTTTCCACGAACATATGGTGGCCAAGTGTCGATTTGGTGCTGTGACTATGGGATGGGTAACGACAATCTACGAACAAACACCACTCGACACTGATGTGATATATGATATTAGATATGTCCTCGTGGATGTCGCATGTCCAATCCTCGTTTCTACAACCACTACCTTGACTTGTGTCTCTTCTACTTATCGTCGTCGTCGTCGGCGCTGACCACAACCGCAGCCTAGACGCTTACAAAACGAACAATATAGAACTTTATAACCAAACAGTTGCAGAGTTGCCTCTTTGTCCGTTCCGTTTTCTTGGTCTCTACCTGGCTTTACTTGTGCTTATCTATGCTCTCTAGTCACAGAAAAGCAGTAACCAATTCCAAAACATACAACATGTCCCCGACTCTTCAGGCTGCATCGACTGCCCAGCCCGATGCTGCTGCAGCATCTGCATCAGCATATAACTCTACCAACAACCCCCTTGCCCAGCATTCAGCGGCCTCTCCCTCCGCCTCCCTTTACGTTTGGAGCCTCGATCCCTCTGTTACAGAGGCGACGCTCCTTGAAGTTTTTAACATTATTGGCCCTGTTGCAAGGTGGACATCCGATCAACCATAGTGTGAATCAGTTGCTGATGTGGTCTATTTAGCGTTCACGTTTGCCGCGATGCAACCAGTCGTCGCTCCCTGGGCTACGCTTACGTCAACTACTTGAATGCAACAGATGGTAGCTATGGTCATCACCGCCAGTCGTATGGCCGCTCACTTTATCATTCAGCCCAAAGTGCTCTGGAAAAACTCAACCATTTTCACATCAAAGACCGTCCTTGGTAAGTGGCAATGTCATCGATCATCTGTCGTACCAACTTTGCTATGATAACTTAGCCGTATCACGTGGTCCCAGCCTGATCCCAACTTGCGCAAGACCGGCCAAGGTAATCTCTATGTCAAGAATCTCGATGAACAAGTCGACAAAAAGGCAAGATTATTCTGTTCACATGTAATAAAGAGTATATACTCACCCTTTGCAATTGTGTAGGTTCTCTACGATGCATTCACTGCCTTTGGAAATGTCTTGTCTTGCAAGGTCGTTACCAATGACCAGGGCCAGTCCAAGGGATATGGCTTTGTTCAGTACGAGTCAGCCGAGGTCGCCGAGAAAGCCATCAAGGCTAGCAATGGAATGCTCTTGAAAGGCAAGAAAGTCTATGTCAGTCACCACATCAGCCGCAAGGTGTGCATGCCATTCTGCTTGTCTCCAGCCAAGCTCTAAGGCTCTATTAGGAGCGTCAATCCAAATTGGGGGAAGAGACGAAAGCTGAAACCACAAACGTAAACGTCGAGAACAGTGACTCCTCTGTCACTAAGGAGGTCGAGGAGCAATTCGACAACGTACGTATCGATATATCTTCCTATCAAGAGCTATGCTCACCGTATTGGCCAGAGTCTGGATGGCATCACAAATGCATCCGTAGGGTCGCCTATAGCAACAGTGGCTGAGGAAGGCGACAACATGTTTGTTGCCATTCAGATGGCTTCTGAGCCTACTGCAGAAGAGGAGCCCGAGTCTTCTCTGCTAACTTCCGAGACTTCAACTCAATTTTCTGCTAAACTTACTGCAAAGGAGGAGCCAAAAACCTCTTATCCTTCGGCTTCTGAGGCTACAGCTCCATCTTCTTTCAAGCCCACTGCGAAAGAGGAGCCTGGATCTTTCCCATCCACTTCCGAAGCCGCAACTCAATCTTCCACTAAACCTACTGCAAAGGAGGGCCCCAACCCTTGCTCCCTGTCAACCTCTGAGGTGCCAAAAGACTCAGTCCTGCAGCTTCGGCCCCGGGAGGCTAAGTCAGAGTTAGCCAAAGGTGGCCACATACTTCCTCCTCCAATCGCCAAGAAGTTTGCCCCGGAGTGGGGTACTTCTCCGTCCAAAGTCCAGAGTATTGGCCTTGAAGGTCGGAGCATACATGAGGACGTTGACAAATGCCAACCTCCAGTCTCTACGGCTATGCCAGTAAAAGCTACTACAGAATATACTGACATCCCAATTCCCAACATACATAAAGTCACCAGTGCTGCTGATCTCACGCAGTCCAAACAGGAGCTACCTCAGCACTACCTGACCATGGAAATCGACATGGATGAAGTTCTGAAGCTGCGTGAGGTCCTCATTAAGTTGTTAGAAGAAAAAGATAAGGCTGTCGAGCTCACCGTGAATGACTTTATCCTCAAGGCAGTGGCCTGCGCTCTCGCTGATGTTCCAGAGGCCAACTCAGCGTGGCTCGGGGATGTCATCAGGCAGTGTGTACTTTTTCTCATTATCCATTCGTCTATTTTAAAGGAGCGGCTTCTAGGTATAACAAAGCGGACATTTCAATGGCTATCGCGACACCTACTGGTTTGGTTGCTCCCATAATTAAAGACGTAGGTTCCAAGGGGCTAGCGGCTATCTCTAGGGAAGCCAAGGCACTTGTCAAGAAGGTCCGAGATGACAGGCTCATTCCTCAAGAACTCCAGGTGAAGCATGTCATTGTTGGATATGCCTGACTCTCACCTTACGTCCAGGGAGCAACGTTCACTGTTTCCAACCTCGGCATGTTTGGTATCGACCACTTTACAGCTATCATCAACCCTCCACAGTCCTGTAATCTTGGTGTTGGCCGCATGAAACCCTCTATCGTTCCTTGTCTGGAAGAAGAGCGAGGGTTCAAGATTGTCAACATAATGAAGGTTACTTTGAGCTCCGACCATCGGGTTGTCGACAGTGCAGTTGGGGCACGTTGGATGGCTGCATTCAAAGGCTACTTGGAGAACCCCTTAACTCTCATGCTCTAAGTGTCAGTCCTTCTTTAGCAATAACAAGTGGTCTGATAGGGTGGCTTTTTTTTCCCGTCATGCTTTCTTACCCCCCTTCACTACTTCATCTACATTTCCCCCGAATTTCACACAAATACGCAAAGTTGTCTCTATCTCATACAACAGTTTGTCATTGGGCACATGTACTATAGTAAGAAACAAACTTCGAATGCTCTCAAATAAATTTTGTGGCACACTTGAAATAATCTGATCCACAAAAAGACAGTGCAAGGTTTGTATTGAAAAGCCGCGAGGGGGAACTATATACATACACATCTACATTTTATGTTACAAATCACACCGTAATGCTCTGCTTGTGTGGTATAAGTATAACAAAGTGGCGATGTAATCAAATGAATGTGTGGGTTGGAATGAGGCTGATCTGTTATAAGTACAATCAAGGAGCGTGATAAGTTAGTGTTCAATACAAAGAAAAAATGCAAAATATCTGAAAGCATGCGGAAGGATTGTGTTTAGTTAGGTTGAGTTGGACGCCTCGACTCATAACTGCTTTAATAATCGGACTTCAGGCAGCGACATGCTCCGCGGATGCGGCTGCTTTTCGTTTTTCGCTTTTTTTGGGCGTTTCTCTACGTCTTTCGACTGTGCAACTAGTCAATAACGGCATCCAAGGCGTTCTAAAAGACATAGTCACCATTTAGCATGAATGCGGTTCTCCCACTCCATTTCGGTGCCTTCGCGGAATGGACCGAGAACATGTTCAAACCAATTGCACATGTAGTCGATGCGATGAATTTTGAAGGGTACATGACATCTCTCCATAGCTGACGCAAGTACTGTCAGGAAACGTTACATCTTAGAAGGGAAAAAACGACAAACCTCGAACGGCCCACGTAATGGGACGGTAACGTCTGAGGTTGATGAGGCGAGAACCCGGGACGAGAGGGTGAGCTTCATAAGGTCCGGAGCCACAACCACGGGCGACCTCGCCGATGAAGAGCACTACATTCATGTTCAACACTTCACATGACGTTTTTCTTGACTGCGTAGTAGCCACTCACTCATTCCGGGTAAAGCTGCACAATGACAATTTTGGAGAGCTTCCTTATACGCACGGAAGTGATTGTTTCCTCCCGTGTAGAACTCACTGAGCGTGGCCTTTATCCTTTCATGCTTTCCGCTGATTTTAATTCCCTAGTACCCAGTAAGGGACTCCTGCTAACAATATAGAAGATACGACAAGCTTACCGATAGGAAGGGTAACACACTCGGTCGGTCGCAAGCTAAAGATATCAAACAAGACGCGGAATAATTTCGCATCTGGTGGCAATGCTAGTGGTCTCGATCAGCGAACCCAGCATCACTGAAAATGTAAAGGTTACCTGTGCAACGTCCAGGAACATCTCGATAAGTTCAGTTCGTGCTTCTGTAGTGGGAGCGGAAGCCAAACTGTCCATGACCCAGCGGTGTAGCCCCTTCTCAAATGACATAAAATTAGCCACTTGACATGCAACCTCAGTAGTAGGGGCAGTGCTGTCTCCTTTGCGAACCATCAGGTGACGGACAGCATCCTCAGGCTTGAAGACGCGATATTTCTCCCACAAAAAGAGAGTCAGCTGAAGTGCGAGCAGCGAATGGCCACCGGGAACATTGAAGTTGAGCAGGTTGACTTTGGAAAAATCACCCCGAACCATCGCTTTCTTATCTTTCGGCTCCCACGTACAGACGAGTGGGTCAGATCGAATCTTAGATTCCGCATGTGCAACCGTGCGTTCCACGCGCATACCGCGACCCATGTCGCCAGCGCAAGCACGGTCATGTAGGGCGGTGACGAGCTTTGAAGACGCTTCCTTAGGTAAGTCCTTGGACAAACGGGTAAACACGAATTGCATCAGGGGACCGAATACGTCACCATCTTCTTCTGGGCGCCAGTGTAACTCAACCCAGAGGAAGAGGAGCTTTGCGATCCGCATTTTCGCGTATAAGGAAATGGTGAATGCCTCCGCGGGAGTGAGGCCCTTTGGCGGCTTTTCGTCATATCTCTCGACGAAAGCACTGAATGTGTCGGTAGGAGTTGAGAAGAAACGGAAGCATAGGAAGAATATGTCGGTAATCTCCACGTCGCTACGCGATGCTGTGGACGTCATGTAGCGCACAAGAGCCTTGAGAGTCGCAAGTTCCACAATCCCGTTGCGATCTTTCCAAATTTCCGTGGCATCTTCAACATGAGGAAGGACGTTAGGGATCGGTTCCCCAATGAAGTCGGGGAACTGGACGATAGAGCTGCGGATAGTGGTGGAGACGTGAACATAGTCGCCTTTCAGTTGGATGGGGTCGCCGTCCACGAGGGTGCTGGACCCTGACGAACCCTCAGGAGGTACATCTTTCTTCTTCCTGCGAATCGAAAGGGGCCTCAACAGGGAGAACTTCAACTTTGGATGCTTCCGTGGTTGCTCTTCGACAATATCATGTGCTGGGGGCGGTTTCTCCGATTGCGTTTGTTGGTCGGTAACCTTGTCTTCAGGGCAAGATGACACAGGTGACTCGGATGCCTCCTCAGTGTTTTCTTCTGGCTCCTCTTGTTCGGCACCTGGGGGTGGCCTCGGCAGGGGCTTGAGTTGGATTAATTCATGAGCGGCAATCTGAAAGAAATCTTTTGTAGCAGACACGCATGCGTCCAAGAACTGCATGGTTTTGTCGATGATTTCTGTGCGCTTCGAGTCCGACTGGACATCAACAGTGACCTCCTTGATGTGCCCCTCCAGCATTGCCCGAAAGAACGCGACGGTGCTCTCAGCATGGAGGTAATTGTAGCCCGTACGAACTTCTTTCGGAATTCTTTCCATAGAATCGAGGATGGCATTCAAGCAATTGACGAAGACGGGAACGAGAGCGCGCAAGGCATCGAGATCCTTGGTCTCCGGTACTTTCTGAAGAAGGGAGATGGTAGTCGAGATAGCTGGAAATGATTTTTCGAGGTTGAAATGAAGGGGAATTGATGATGTAGTGATGGGAGTAACGACAGCTTCCCCACTCTCTGTGCTCATGGCCTTGGGTGCGGGCGGCTTTGACTCTTCGAAGAGAGCGGCCATGGGACGCGACGAAAAGTGATAGTCAGACATGTCAATGACAGTAGTGTTGTCGAGAGAGTGCACGGGTAGAGCCAATCCTTGAGAGAACAGACTCGTACCTGGAGAGGACTTTATAATGAGGAGACAGAGTCCTCGTGTTTTCGGAGTACTATTCCAAAGTAATATTCTGAAAACACGATTCAACCCGCGAGAGTCCACCACATTCCGACTTGGGATCAAGTTCCTTTTTTTGTCCCCTTCAATTGCTGAGCGCTAAGCAGCAAGCCTCCCACCTAATATTGTCAGCCTAACATCTCCGCTCGAGCACAATAGACGCCACATCGTACACGTACCGCGAGCGTACACCTTCCACCGATAATGTAATACAGACCTACACTTCGATGCCGCCAAAGCTGTCAGTTGTTGGGAGAAAGCATGAGATGTGCAGTACCAAGCAATTCGGCCATTTCCGTGCGCTTAGCTTTGGCTCTTATGTGCAAGATCGACCCGTTGAGTGTAAATAGAGGGAGAAGAAAGGCAACGGGACCACTTTCTGCTTAGGACCAAAGCACAATAGGGCTGCGGGAAGACATGATGACGCTTTGTATTATGAGTCTGAGACATGTTCCCTGCCGTCCTGGAAAGTGCAGAGATCGCGCCGTACCTTGGACGACGATTGTACAACGGTAGACCCACCTGACGGTCCAAGGTTAAAAGTTGCTGGTGACGCTGCCGCCAGTCGCCAGGCTATGATCGGCGTGGACTGGCTGCCTTTTTTGGATACGTACCATACTCGGGTTGCTTCCTGGCTCCATATTAACCATTAGGCCAATAAAACTGACTCGACCCTCTGACGATGACTGTCGTCGACACTTCCAGCGATTCTGAGCTCGGTCGTCTATTGAATATCATCCAAGAGCTGTCCGAGCAGCTCAGCCAGAATCGCTCGCTTGCATCATCCCTCTACACCGCCACTGGAACTGTCAAGGTGCGAATGCCGTTCACATGATGCGATATCCACCAGTTCGGACAACAAAATCCTAATCGTTGGCTGCAAACAGACCCAGGCTGTTCATTCTCAGACAGGATTTGTGTTGCGTAGGTGAGTGTTCGTCGTTCCTGAAGCTGAAAGCAACCAATTCTCATTCCCAACCCGAAACGAAGATTCAATCTCGACAAAGCCAAAGGTGCTACCTGAAGACATCCAAGGAATCGAGCGAATGCTGACACATTCCTACAGAGGCATACGATGCCGAACTTCAACGGATGAATGTTTCCCTCGCCTCCGATAATCAAACTCTACAACATGACAACAAGCAACTCGGCGTTCTCATTCGGGAGTATGAACAAACGCTGGAGAACGTGATGAGCACTTTCCGGACGAGGGCTGTAAGTCAGTCTCCGATCTTTTCCTCCCTGTTATTTCACTTCGTCATTGTGTTATGGAGTTCACTCGCATTATCCTTTTCCCTATCTTTCTAGCGTGACGTGCAAGAACACGAACTGGCTCTCATCCGCGATTACGAATCAAAACTCCTCAAGAAAGAATCCGAGAACTTGCTACGCGCACTGACCACCAGCACTAGCGAGTCCGTTTCTGTGGGCCGTATGTCCAGTGCACTACGAAGGCTCATGCGCTTGCTCAACGGCGAAGATGTGTCCTCCCATAGTGGCTCGTCGAGCCCTGGCGGTTCTAGCCCACCACCGGACGGGGTGTTCGAGTTTGATGAGGGCAGAAAGGATGATCGTGCACTCGAGCAGGAGATCGAGCTTTCGCGTCTCCAGAAGGAGAACGTCGTTCTAAGACGGATGCTTAACCTTCAGTTGCCAGAATCGGAGTATGGCGAGGGTGGAGTCGAGAGTGTGGGTACAGCCGATCCGCATCGGCACCCTATCGCCCGCCCGCCTTCGAGTATACAGCAGAAAAAATTGCTTGGTGGAGCGCCTGGCACCGTTGGTCCTTATGGAACATACAAGCGGAGGCCAGGGTAGGCATTCTAGGTAGATCTTCCGTCCGATTCTTTTCTTCTACGACCTGAGCTTTGTCCGCGCTGTCATTTGTCCAGTTCCCCATTTCACGCTTTACCGGTACTGGAAGCTGCTCTTGCTTACTACTACTCAACGGATCACCACATCGGATATCATGAGTCCTACATTCCCCACTTTTATCGACGCAACGAAAGCATGATCGTCTAATTGCCTGGGTTTCAAACATTCGAGTCGTGAGCGACGTGGAGTAGAGCATTTGGATGCAAAGACACCCATAATCACGTTCATGTGGGCTGCACTGACGGTGATCCCTTTCGTATTTGGAGTGCTGATCGGTTCCTGCATCATGGCCAACGGCTGCGACGTTCGATCGACTGATGCAGTCTTTAAGTAATACGAGCCGGGTGGGTGAAACGTGACTTGAGGTCCATCATTTTGATCGTTCGTGGTCGAGGTTTGCTGTTGAACGGACAGATGTTACGACACGTGATATTCTATGCGTACGTCCACCAGGCTGAGCATAACCAAGTCAGTAAGACATTTCGATGCCCAAAACACTGGAAAAGCCAGTGTAACAAAGCTCGAATAACACCGAAACGCGCCTTCCTGGTTTTGAGTCGCGTGTTCCCTTGTTTGGGAATCCCGCGGAAGTGCCTACAGGTTCCTGACGGTGCAACTGTTTGGTTAGCGTGCTGACGTACCAGAAGCGTTCCTATCTCCTAGGCTTCTTCGGACTTGTAAGAAGGCATATGAAATAGAAGGAATGGATACCAATAACCATACTAGGGGGGAGTCAGTGTACATCTGCTACGTTATCAGTTGCAGTTGATACTTCTCGACTACAATCTTGACGATATCTCGCCATTCAGTCATAGCTCCAAGTCCTTCGCAACATGAGTAGGAGGGAGGAGAGTCACCACTGGTGATCGTACATACCCGCGTCGCCACATGCCAAATCCTTTCCTATGGGACCGACGACGTTATACCGGACGACGTCGCGCACAACGCGGAGATGCTCAGCAGTGAGAGGATGCTCGTACATCAGTGTGTTCATAGCTGGGAAAATGTACGTAGGCGTCGTTGGTGACAAAGCACGTAACAGGGAAGTCTGCCAGTGATGTCAGATCACATCGTGGATCCAGCAACGATCAGGATGACGCACGACGAGATTGTCACAGAGGCCGCCCGCGATCTTGGCCAGCGTGTTGGCTGAACAAGGTGCTACGAGGACGATATCCGCCCATCTCCGAAGTTCGATATGAAGGATCGGGTCTCCGATCTTGTACGAGTCCTGATGGAGAGACAGGTGGTGAGGTGTGAAACAAGGAGGTCATGAATGGAGGGTGAGCCCACCGACCACTCATCATCGTCCGTCCATACTCTCGACCCAGCCTCTTCGACGTCTTTAGCATCAAAGAAAGTGAGAGACGATTTCGTGGAAACCACTTCTACTTTGACGTTCCTGTACTGTGTCATGCCAGGGGTTCAGTGTGATAGGGAGAGTCTACAGGGCTAGATCGACTGACCCTGAGGAGTTCCTTGACGATGAGTGGTGCTTTGACGGAAGCAACGCTTCCGGTGGTGACGAGGAGAACGTGTGTGTGGTAGGGGGACCGTTCAGACTGTGCAACGAACTCGCGTGTCCAGGGCATGTCGAGGTCAGCTTACATAAGTGGGGCCCATACCTTTGGTTGCTTGACACATGAACAAGGTCACAATCGCCTATGGCAACTGTCTATACTGTCCCTCTCCTCAGGGGCGTTAGTAAAAGACAGCCCCACCGAGTGACTTGCTATTGGTCATTTGAATGCTTATCATGATTAGGATCATCGTCGCTGAAATGGGGCTGTAGCCTGCTGTAACACGTCCGACTTTCGTGCGCATGATTAGGGAATACGAAATTCTGTGGCGTACTAACTTCGCGGCCTCCCTACACAGTACGCATAAGCGAAAGGTTCCGTGACGTCTGTGTGGAACTTCTGTCAAACACTTACCCTTACCAGCCATGCACACCTGGCCTACGTTGAGTGTCCTGGAGGGGGAAGTGTAACGCATGGCCCGGATCATGAACAAGGGAAGTGCAGAATTCGCGCGTGATCGGAAGAAAGAAGCCGATTTTTTGGATTCGACTGAGCAGAGTGGTATCGTTCATCCCAGGCGACGTTTGCTGGGAGTGTTCGACACGTGAACTCGCGCTGCTGCAGAGTCGGTCAGGCGACCATTGACAAGGTATGCATGTATGTAGTAGCCCAAGCCAGGATCAAAGTGTCTTGACATTTCACGGTTTCAGTTATGATTGATGGGACATCAAGATTCAGTTGGAATCACGTTGCTGATGTGGTGCTACCGTCCAGATCTGATAGTGGCACGATGTATATGTACTTGGAAGTCTTCATACCAAGGTTGCCGGTATGCGACTGCAATGCGGGCATTAATTGCTGTACTTTGACCGAACCTCAGGCTCGGAAGTAGAGTTGTGTACTACTTGAATATGAAGTACATAAGAAGTCCATAAGGCGATAGATTGCAGTGCACCGAGGGTCCATTACTCCGGAGTGAAAATTGAGGCACAGCCTGTCTACACCGTAATAATAGTCTTGATTGTCGCCGTCGCTGTCGGCGGTCTCTGCACGTCGTGCAGTGCGTGCACTTCAGTGGCCTCCTCAACGGGCTTTCTCCATCCTCGCCATCATGCACGGGTCAAGCCCAAGCGAGACCAGCGAACTCGAATTCGCGTTTCCGTCGACCGACACCGGCGCTCGAGATGTCGCTGGAGAGGCGGAATCGCGCTGGTCAGACGAGCTGGTCGATGGCGAGTGGACAAAGGTGTGTGTCTCATCCAGCTCTTTTTTTTTTCTTTTTTCCTGCGCCTTGTCTCCGTGAACAAGGCAAAGTTGGTGGGAACCGACTTTCATTTCGCCAATGAGCATCGATCAAGGACAGGCTTGCTGATGCCCAGCCTTGTTTTTTTTTTTGCATGCTGTTCGTCATCCCTGCTGCCATTCGAAACGATCCCAACGTATAACGCGCCTCATCCACGCTGTCCGTGGTTCTGCTATCGCGTGGCTGTCCAACGACACCATCGATGTGCGCGTGCTCAAATACTTCATACTATAGCTCTACCACCAGACCTCGCACCACAATCCCGGGAAGAGTGCCGCAGACAAACACCACGATAGAGCTTCGCCCATGCCAGCCTCGGTTCGCTTCTCTCACCAACATAACCCACCAAGAGAACAACCCCACAAGTCGATCCTCGACTCGTGGTTGTCCCGTCGCTCCTCTGCACACTCCTCCAACACCGCCTCACACGCAGCACACTCCAACCCCAGCAGCTCCCAAGGCCACACCCCCAGCCTCAACTCCAAGCTCAAGGGGAAAGAGCGCTCCCTAGACAGCACACAGTCAAGCCCTGTTGGGTTTGCATTTGGGCACGGTAAGTCCTTCTATCCTCTATCTGCTGCTGGGGGAAGGCATGGGTGGTCGTGGTCTTGCCCTTCCCTTTAAACACGCGCGCTTAAACCGCTACCCCATCGTCTTCTTCCCATTATTCATATGTTTGCATTCGTGTAACTTACTGGCGCGCTCTCATTCGACCAACAGACGCGGATCATGTCGTGTCCCCGACTTCGAATCCGTCCGCTTCCTACACCTCTCCGGAACCGTCGTCCCGTATTATATCTGTGATCCCTCCTCGTCCTTCATCCAGCCAAGGCCAGTCACAACGCAAACAACGGACAAGTCTTCTCGTAGCTGCTACCGATGTACTCGGTCTTCGCAAGAAGTTGGGCTCGGTCTCACGTAAGAAACACCCTCCTCACCTTATATCCAGCATAAATTGTATACCCGATATCATCGAGATTAACGCTCATAGCGACACTACCGTAACCACCACCGTCGCTGGATCCGTCGCGCACATGGACCTGGAATACGAAGAACGCGAACGTCTGAGGGGCGCCGCTGCTCAGTCGATAGGACTCGACTGTTTGCCTGAACCTCGCAAATGGGATAGTCTCTTGTCCTTTGACCCACCAGATCCGCAGGAGTACCCGCAGCTTCCGTCTTTCCCAACTACCGTCAGCGCACTCGATTCTATGACCCAAATGTCGGCGACACTACCCAAATTCACACCAGCATCTTCCCTCCTCGTATATGCCCTCGCTAAGCAGTGGAAAGTTCGAACCCTCGTCCTCACCTCCAACGTCGCTGGTCACAAGACCCATGTGCACTTGTTCAAGAGTGCATCGCTAAACGAGGTTGAGATGGAAAGATTGGAAATTACTGAAGATAGTGCCATGTTTCTTGCTGAAGGGGAGGTAGGGGGTAGGAAGAACGTGATCAAATTAGTGGGCAAGGACGTCGGTCCTAAGAAACATGTCAATGGCAGCAGTCATACCAATGGATCCACGGAGGATTCCGCCCGCACGATGTGGTTCCTACAGTTTACTGTCCGCGAAGAGTCTCAACACTGGATAGCAGCTATCAAGAATGCGGTGCTGAATCAGAGGTAGGTCAACAGATGCTCCGCCCGAGTTGCCCGTGATTTGACGTGGCGAAACAGATCAGTTCGCGCAGGTCTAGCGATTCCAGCGTCTAATGGTGGTTATGGCCCAAGTGGCGACATGGATGTCATGCTTTCTATGAGAATGCGAGGGATCGTCTCCCCCCAACCTTCCCAGAAAGTTTCTTCTTCTCCCTCTTCGACACAATCCCTTCGGTCAATTGTGATGAATGCTCAGTCTTTGCCGCCTTCTGGTGGTGCCAGGGACATCTTGACCAGTACTCGATCTCGCTCACCTTCCCTGGATTCACCCCATTCCCCACTAGTTTCTCAAGCTCACACGGAGGAGTCATTCGGTGCTATGGGCACCAATCTTTTGACGATGTTCCGTGGGAATACGGCGTCGGAGAGCAGCTCCTCCCCTGCATGTTCCCTTCCCCTACCCCTTCCACACGGTCAAGTTCAGGGTTCACCTGCTGCCAGTGTGCGATCTGCGAGTACGACGGTGATTATACCTGGAGTGGACTTAAAGATCTCCAAGGAGCGTGATGCACCAGCTCTCTCAATTTCACCGCCATCGTCAACGAGTACCCCACCGGGTTCCACCACGCCCCCTGCTGCATTCCAGGCGAGCACGAATTCAGTTCCCCTGTCGCTTCAGCCCCCACCGCGAAAAGCCAGGTGTCACCTGACGGTTCCTCCTCCCCCAGCCAAGCGAGAGCGAGAAGGATTGTATAATCATCCAGGGGATAACCGCAGCGTGGCAGGCAACTTCGGGGTTCACCCCGCGGAGGTATTGCCCCCGACGCCCTCCCTTGTCGTAATGCCCTCCGAACCCCTGCCGCCTAGGAACGTCTCTCCCGGACCGTTCGCCGCGACGAAGCTACCGGACATAGAACCACCATTCAGCGCGTTTTCTAATGCGAACGTCCAACCACTGCCGTCATCTCCACCATTGGCAGCTGTGCGTTCCTTGTCACCCGAGCTTGGAGTGCCAGCGTCCTTCGAGACCTGCTCAGGCAGCTCCTCAAGTTCCAAGCGGTGGTCTAGGAAGATTGGTACGCTTCCCCAACGACCAGCGCCGCCATCGGGTCCTCCACCCTCCGTTCCAGAAACCGAGTCTGAGCAACCGGCACTGCACCTGCACGTCCCTCACCCATATGCAGCAGATGAGCTTGCAAGTAGTGCATCGTCTAATTCCCGCACAGACATAAGCCCTCATAGCGCATCGTCGTTGGCTCAGAGTTTCTGGAAGCGTGCGTCTAATTCTTCTGCGTATAGCGTGGATTCCTGGAGTACGTCGGACTCGAGACCCGCTGCCGAGCCTACAACCTCGATTAGCGCATCAATTCTGTCTTTGCCAAATGCGACAGGTAAGATGTGAATGCTGTCGTGATTATATGTCGCTAATCGTGGCGTCGCCACTTGTAGGAAGCAAGATTGCGGCACCCAAGCGTCGATCTATGCCTCCCCCTCGCCCCGCCCCTACGCACGCGCCTCCGCCGGCCCCAATTACGGAGGTAGTTGTACCTCAGTCGCCGCCGCCTCCAAAACGACAGCCCTCTCCGGCTAGTCCCCCACACGCGCCAAAGCCTCTTCGAGCATCCGTAGCGCAGCGAGCACTTAGGCTGTCTTTGTCATCGCCGAAACCGCCACCTTCGACAAGCCTTCCACCACGGCCAGACGAGCCAGGGTTCTTCCGGGGGCATCGCCGGAGCTCGAGTAACAGCACGGCTGAGGGGCCCCGTATTTCGTCCGAACTGCCTTCTATCCCGGGTTCACCGCCACAATCACCGTCCCGTATGTCGGCTGCGACTCAGCCACGGCCGCCATCGTCGGCTTCTTCTGTCCGTAGCCTGTCCATCAAGCAGCGCCTTCGCATCTTGAGCGCTCCTTCTTCCGCCTCACGGCCGTCAACCCCATCGGGCTCGAATTCCCCTCCCCCCTCGACTCAACATTCCCCACCACTACAAGTCCAGACTCAAACGAAAATGCAAACCAAAGTGCACAAACAATCGCCAGGTCCACATCACTCCCGAGTTATTAATACGCTAGATTTCGACGACGATGACGACGATGACGATCCTCGAACGCCCTCACACATCCAACCTTCACGTCCACCCTTCGGGCTCGGTGAACACATCATGGACATCAACGACCCCAGCTTCTTATCACTTACGCCAATCGAAAGCCCTACGATTCCCCATCCTCCGCCACGTAGTCCTTTCCGGCCGCTTCCCGTGGGGTCCGTGAACCCGGGTACACCCATGATCGAGGGTGAATTCGAGTTCATGGCACTGTCTCCACCACCTCGCAGAGGCTCGAAACAGATCTCGGTCACGGCCACGCAGCCCGAGAAAAGCTCCGAGTCCGAGCTTCCGGCACTCGGCAAGACTGCGGTGTCACCAAATCCCGACGCGAACACGTTAGCAGCATTGTCCGCGCGTGGATCTGTGGTGTCCCTCGGTTACATTACGATGTAGATGATGTCGTTTGTGCTGTTCCCTTTTTTTTTCTTCTTTTCTTGTTTGCTGTCGATTTCCCTGATCTTATGTGCTACCACTTCTATATAATAAATCCGTGGGGCTTTTGTTCTTCATATACCTTTCATACATCTTTCCTATCCGAATATGCCCAGAAGTTCTTCGTTATTCGATATGGTGTGCTATTTGAGGTCTTGTATGCCCATTCATTCACGCCCTACTTACCTTACAGCCAGTGTATCCTTACACTCACCAATATGATGCCATGAGAGATTACGGAGGTAACATTGCTGGAGGACTAAGTTACAGTGACGGCTACACTAACAAAAAGCGATCGTATTGAAATCATGCAAGGCTGTTTTCTACATCGGCACTATCATCTCCATGTTCCATGCTGGCGAACTGTTCAAACCGGCATCAGCATTGCACAAATCTGAAGAGATGGGAAAAAACTCACCGTCAAGAAGGCAGCAGGGCGATGTTCTTCGGCCCAGAACAATAATGGCGTATCCAGCGTCATGGAGTAGGGTAAGTTGGATGACCAAAGCTGGGTAAGGCCAATGCCGTAGTTCCAAACTTTGCCTTCGGGGACAAGCGTCATACCGAAGATCCGATCAGACAGGAGGAGCTGAACCCTTTCCGACATGTTAGGGTTGAAGCCTGGCGGATTGGCTGAGTTGTCCACGTTTTTGCGACCCCATTCGAAGCCAGGAATCGTAAGAGAATACGATGACAATGAAACCGAACCCGGCGTGAAAGATGCCGTCACGCATATCGAAGATGGGCCCCACTCAGGGTGCTCAGCCATCAGCTTGGCATGAGTTGTGACATCCGTAGGCGAGAGGTGGTTAAGCTCCAGCGCTTGAGTCTTTATCCACCCGAGAGGCTCCAGATCCTTGAGCAGAAAGTCGTCCTTCGGAAGCTGTGATGGAAGCTCTATAGTATTGTTACTCCCACGCTGAGGTGGCCACGCTATCGCCTTAATTTCCTTTACTTGTTTGTTGTCTGGAGGTGATACCCCATAAATGAACGCGGCAACTTGCGTCCGAAGGTCGGCGGCTGCAATGAACGCCCGCAGGACGTTCTTTGGTAGTACGTAAGTGTAGGATCCGGCGTCATCTTTCACGTCGTCATTAGACACGTAGATGTGCTGCAACCGGAGAGGGAGGTGCGTAGCGGAGATCGCACGGACACGCCAGTCAGACTTGCTACTGAAGACCTGTTGCTCGTAACTGGTGGTAGTCACGGTCTGTATTGTGTCGCCGTGTATATTGGTTGTTTGGCTGTGACGCAGCGTCAGTCTCTCCGTACCTAGGAATAGAAACCACACCTACGTTTGAATAGCAGTAACCTGGGCTTGAGCCTCGGTACTCTTCTCTAGTTCCGCCATTTGCTGTCGTTGTACTGAGGGTGCGACAATCTCCTGGCCGAGAATGATATCACGAATTTCACTGGCAGTTAGCGAAGCAATGTTAACGTTGTTGCGCTTGCCGAAGTCCTGGAAACATCGTGAATATCAACCCGGAACACCGGCGCGAATGGCTTACAGCTAGAATGAGATCCTTCATTGCAACCTCGACCTTGATCCATTCCTCGTCCGTCAATGAGGGCCACACGAAGTGCGGCTCAGTAACGGTGTTCTTGTCCGGGTGGAGAATGACCTTGGCTTTCTCGTTGTTAACGTGCAGCCCACGAAGTAGTAAGATGAGGCGAGAGAATGCGGTATAGCTGGAGATTGATTTTAACCAGTCATCATACAAACTGAACAGCACCATCTGAGGTTGCGTCGCGCGCTGGAAAAAGTGAGGACTTCGGATCACTCAACTAGAAATCAAGCCACTTACAAGGATAAGGTCACCAAACTTCTCCATCTTCATGCAAGCCTGGAACGGGAGTTGGAGCTCGCTACCCTTTATGACGATGTTCGGGAAGTCAAGCAAGTGGACCTCGAGTGGATCTAGGTATTTTGTTAGCAGCATAGCCCGGGCGACGGTTAACCGTGGACGCACCCAACATGCCCTTGCGAGTCACGATCACCTGCTTCGGCTGTTCCTCAACAGGCAGTGAGCGAACTAAGGCAGCAACTTCCTCGGCGGTCTTCCACTTCGCGAGTTGACCCAGACGCTTCTGACCCGCCCACACACTCGTGTGGATAATCTTCAAGAACAACTGCCCTGATCTCGGGTTAAAGATGAAAATCGCACCATCTACAAAGGATATGAGCTAGGTGAAAGCGATGCTTCGCGGCACACTCACTGATAGGCTTGGTGGTCAAGTTACCCTCGAAAGTCTTGTGGATAGTCACTCGGTAGACGTTGGTATCATCCACGAACCAAATAATCTGATTCGAGAACAACTCGGAATAGTTCTGGCTGTTCAAGTAGGCTCTGTCGGCTCCGAAGAGTAGAGTTGGAGACCCTTGCGAATACGCTCTCGCAGCACGTGGCAGGCAGGGTTTGCTTTCATAATTTTCGTCATTGCTTGCTGAATCAAAGGTTTCATGCCAGGGAACCAGTTGCCATAGGCCGACCAGAGGTTGTACGCCAAATCCATGCCAATCATGACACCAGTGGGAGACGGGTATATACTCATGGAGTCAGATACCTGAGCGGGAGCTTGTCAGCGTACCATTTAGGGAAGCTGCGTAGAACAACCTACATAGTCCAAGAACTTCGCACGTGTATAGCGCTCGATGTCATGCGAGTCAAAGTCACCCCAACGAAGCTGAACGTCGATCCAGTATTTGTTGCTCGTTGTACCATCCAACACGTCCTTGTTCTGTATATACAGGTATTAGTAGGTGCCACCTCGGTAAGGCACAAACATATAACGCACGTCAGTTACGAGCGAAGGGCGTGTTATATTCCACTTGTAGGCTGAGAATAACAAGATATCCGCACAGGATGAGTTCATTTTGTAACTCTTTCGAGGGTGAATCGTTTCTTTTTGCACTGTCTCGATTTGCAGGGGTTCAAGTTCCTGATCGAATACCTGACATAAGTCCATGACGACACTCTCGTGAACTAGATCATCAATCAGCAGGAGTCTCTATGCACGGCAAAGTCTGACTTACTCTTTTGCCACAAATGAGCACGGAAAATCTGGATCAAACTGATCTTCAGGGTGGGGATCTTGCCGTGCATGAAGATACCCGTCAGATCAAGTTGGACTTGGAAACCGACATAGACATTTGCTCGGTTGATCGTGGGGCTCCACCAAAGCGTGAACCGACGGTTTGGAATTTGGTTCAGACCCGAACGTTGAGCGTTAGTGAGCTTTTTGTATCGCATCGACTCTTCGAAGCCAGACGCCTTCTCCCAGAACAAACCTTCCCAGGTTGGGAAATACGTGCCCTTGAATAACGTGTGCTCCAAGATGCCTTCAACACCACCCAGCGCAGCAATAACGTCGACTCGGTAGTTGTTGAGCTGCCAGAGCTTTCCATCATGTCGTTGTGAAGTCCACCAGAATGGATTGCTATAGTCACAATTAGTCGCAGTATGAGAGGTAAATAGAATAAATACTCACTGTTTTAGTAACTGGTATTGCTTCCAATCGGTGCGGACACGCCAACCACGGTCGTAGGCAAGACTAGAGAACTAATTAACTTTGTCCATTACGCGTAATGAAACGATAGACTTACGTGTGACGATCCTTCTGGAACAGAGTATTGATACGAGGGATACCTCTGTCCCAACTGTCTTCGAGGTCTTCGAGAGTGAGACGGCGATTCTGAGCGTTTGCCTCCTTCCGCTTCATGGAGTACTCTGACCAAACACGCTGCTGAATCCAGGAATTCGGCCTCCCACGGCTGGAGATAGCGATACAAGTTGGGTATGAGTTGGTCCTCCTCGTGAGACATACCAGCCCGGAAGTGGGTAACTATAAAGATATCCATTAATGACTGTAAAGACGTAGGAACGACGAGTATACTGACCTCCGACATCAGTTTGCTTCGACCACCTTAGATCACTTTGTGGTATCAAAACGTGGCCCATCGACAACATACCGAGACCTCCCAATTCCTTCGGGGTGTAGAAAACGACAGGGGGAAAGCGCGAAGGCATCTTACTGTTCAAACCGATCTTGACACGAGTCTGAATCTTGTTCTCTGCTTTGACAAGGGCATCCAACAACTCGCTCGTGTGGATAACAGCTTCACGATAGTACGTCATGAGACCAATCAAGGCAGTGTTCCACTTGTTCACGATCTTGGAGAACGTTGTAGGAACCAGAACTCATAAGAACCTGTCGAATACGATTGTTGAATTGTTGGATACCTGGAAAGATTGTACGTCAGAAAAGGACTCCAGCAGTCTGTGTATATCAACAAACCTTCATCAGACACGCGGAGGAAGGCTTGAGCAGTACGCTCCTTAGTCTGTTCATTTGTGAGGTTCCAAACTGCATCCTTCAGCGAGAACTGCTCTCCACCCAGCGTCCTAATCTTCGGTAGTATCCGAACCTCGAAGCCGCTCATTGAGAAGAGTAACTGCGGATTCTCCCTCGAGTATACGCTGACGAAGGTGTCTTCCCATTCGATAGTGGTTAGCGACCTCGGCAGACTCTGTTTGACATTCCAGAACACGGCCCTCCCAAGGTTGACGTCATGTTTAATGAGCCGCATGCGGCAATCCCGAGGCCAACAACGCTTGTTGTTGTAACCGATGACATTATTGTTCGTGGGATCGGGGTTGGCGCTGAGGTAACGTTGGATCAGGTCGCGAGCTTCATCGGCAGTGAAGCGGAAAAGAATGTGCAAACGATCCACATAGCGGGAGTACAGACGAATTGGATGCCGAGTTTCAGTGGTAGAATCACGGTACTGCAGGAAATTGTTTGGCATTTGAGGCGGACCCGCCATCTCACTGGCTCGTTGCAGCCCGAGGATGAGAAGATCAAGGACAAGTCCATAGTATTGGAACACAAACGCCGAGAACTGCAATCCACGGATAAGACCGTAGGCGTTCGTGTGCGCCATGTCCTTGTAAGTGAGCACAGTGTTGTTTTTCGCCGTTATGTAGTCTGCCAGATTGTGGTCCATGATTAAGCGGAGGAGACGGTTGAGTAGCGTTAGGTCGATCTTCTCATACACCCTAGAGAAAACAGTCTCCATCATAACGACGCACTCCCCTTCGCTGGTCTCCCAAACATCCGTCAGGTTATTAATACCCTGGCACCACTAAAAAAAAGAACATTGGCGTTCATGACCACTACATACACAAGAAACCTAGCTCTTACCTTATAAACTAATAGCGGCGGAGGCTCGGTATCCGCAGGCTTGATCCATGCAGGGAAAAGTCCCCGCTTGTCAGCCTCAAAGAACAAAAACTGATCAAGATACTACAGCCAAATCGTAAGTCCGCAAGAAACAGAACGTAGCGAGATATAGAACCCACCGCATCAGTGATCTTCTCCACCGGTTCGATGTCGTAACACGGGATGAGCTTGTCGTAAGTATCAAAGAATTCAATACCCGCTTCCTTGAAAGCACGTTGCGTCAAGAGGAGACGTTTGATTCGCGACAGACCTGGGTGCATTATTATAAGCTGACAGCGTAACAGAGACGAACTGAAACTTACATTCGTGAGGGTTATCATATGCTTGCTCAATGAGCGCCAATTCCTCCCGCTGCGACTGGTTGAGACGACCCTTAACCGAGTATGCCTCTTTAAGCTTCTCTAGTGCCAAGACAAGTAACTTTGTATCATGCTTATACGATAGAGGCCTAGTATTTGAATGAGTAAGGATCTCAGCAATACTTTAAGGAACTTGAACTTACGGGAACGGAATGGGAGCGAACTTGCGACTCTCAAGCCAGTGGACAGTTGCAGTATAGATGGCGACAGCCTCTTCTGCACTAACATACGGTCCATCCTTCAAATAGCCATGCTGCCTTTCCTGTTCGGCCTTCAAGTACAGCCCTGAAGAATATGTCAGTGATGCGATATGACTATTCAAACAGCACTTACGTGTCAGACGTCCCAAGTTCTTCTTGACGACAGCCTTGTCAACAGTCGCACCACGACGAATGCGTTCTCGGTTATAGTGGGCGACACTGACCCACCAGTCCGCCTTGTTTTTCACATACCGCAGGATAATGTTTTCAATGGCAGTCGGCATTCCTGGAACCTTCCAAGGTATGTTGGCCTTCCAGCATCTCCAAGCTTCGGATAGATGTTGCAGAATCGTCTTCGCCTTATTCTGCTTAATAGACTCAGGCATCATGTCAAGAATATCGTGCATAACAGCTGCACGAAGCTCGAGATCGTAGTGTGATTCGACACGTTGCTTAGTGACAGTTTTCGCGATGCCCTTACTGTTGCGTCCTTCGAATTGACGGGCTAAAAGATTACCCAGCCAGCGCTCAAGAAGCGGCACAATACCGCGCATAAAAAAGAGCCAAACGCGCCACCCAGGTGCCCAAAAGCCGCAACCAGGCCCCTTGCCGACAGGACCAGTGTTAAAACGGTAGTAAATTAAATGCTTGAGGTCCTTCGTCATGCGAACTTGCCGCATCAACTAGAAAAAAATGTATGTCAGCTGAATGCAATGCAATGAGAAAAGGTAAAAACGGACCTTGTATTTATAGCGGTACATTCCAGTCAATGCGCCAATATGAGCAAAAATATATTGCAGCGCGTCAGGCGAGCTGGAAAGCATCCACATTTCCGAGTCGGTACTGGACATGGGCATCAACGACAAGCTTGGTGAGTCGCAGTATCTCACGGCAAAGGTGGAAGGCATTTCCGAAGCGAGATTTCTTGCGCTCCTTTGTCGTCAGCGTCTTGACAGGCTTCAAGTTCATGTTATAGTCGAGATGCAAGTAGTTCAGATTCTACGCGAGAGATAAGGTCAGAGTCAACTCAACTGCAAGTTATAATATTCACCTTTCGATGGATCAATAGGTTAAGCATGTTGTAACCTTGCTTGCAGACCTGCAGGCCCGCTTCTACCCAATCAAGTCTCGTCGTCTGGAAAAACTTCGTTGCCTTGAGCTGGCGGAATAAGTTTTTCCTTGTCATGGCCTTTTCCGAGCGACTCTTCAGTTCGTTGAGCACGAAGCATTTGAGAAGTTTCTGGTACGACACGCGGACTTTGACAGGTTGACCAGGAGGGCAATGCTCGAGATACCAATTCTTGACCAGAGGAACGTCCTGAGCACGCCTCGTCCGTCCGGAACGGCGGTTATACGGTTCAGGCGCCCACCATAGACCAATACCATCAGCGGCCAAATCGTTCTCCAAAGGCTTCTCAGCAAGGAAAGGCTCAACGTCCTCAGGAAGTTCAAAATCGTCTTCGTCCGCACCATTTGGCCCGAAAATCATGTCTTCATGCGAAACCAATGGCGCATTCTTAGGTGCACCATACCACGAAGTGAGATAGGGTTGATGAGCGGGTCAAAATAGAAGGCAGGAAGATCAGGATCATCTGTACGAATGTACACGTTCTTGGGGTAGTGATATGGAGACAGGCGAACAGAGCGGGGAAGAGAATTGTAAAGATGAGGGAAAGCGACCTTATACTCGGTGCGAATCTGCTGCCGGATGATGACCTTATTGATATCATTGAACTCGTTCCAGTCTTCATCAAACATGTCCATGTCGCGGTAAAGAGGCTCGAACTTTGGTCCTCCAGGTATAGCCATGTTTAGCGCCTTAGCGGTGAAAAACGATTTTTTGTCGAAAAGGTAAGAAGCATTGTTGTCAGGTTGGTCCGACAAAGAGGTACGGCCTAAGCGATATAAGTTAGCCATCACAGGTCAGGGTAAGTGACCAATAACGGTAGGATGGCCCGTTAGTAGCTGGCGTGTCGATCAACGGCTTGGGGTCATAAAACCAATCAATGATAGCAGAGTCTTCCTCCGGATCCAACTCCAGCTGGATAGCTTCCAACGGCTCAACATCCAAAACGTTGTCACCATAGTCAAGCGGCGGCTCTTCATCGTCAAACGGTGGAAAACGCATGCGCTTAAAGTGTCTACGGTCTCGCTTTTCCCGACGCATAGCAAGCCACATGGCACTCCATTGAGCGTGATAGACAGGTTCGATAATACGGGGAATTTCATTCACGAAGGTGATAGCACCAGTGATATGGTACAGCACTGGGACCTCACGAACTTGCTCCCATGGATAAGGAATATTCTCCAGCAACTTCATGACTGCGTGAGGTACGTACTTGAGTGCACCAAGATGGACACGCTTGTCGTTTCGGAATTTGCGGTTGCTCATGTCACCGTGGTCCTTAATGATTTTACGGACGTGCTCTGGAGGCAAGTCCTAGAGAAATAGTAAGTCTGGGAGAAAGGCTGCCATAGTAACGGACTACATACCTGTTTCCCCATGTCAACGTATCCGCCTTTCGTTTCTCCCCATACCTCCTCTTCTGCATCGCAACCCACTTCTGCGACTTCTGTGCGAGCATATCCGGAGGCATGCGTGAGCCCGAACCCAGTCCAAAGCCTGGCGGTGGAGTGGGCATTCCAGGGGGTGGAGGTGGCATCCCGGTGGTAGTGGGGGCATCCCTGGCGGTGGGGGAACAAAGCCTGCGCTCATCGTCGATGTTGAGGGCGACAGTGAAAGATGCAAGCTGCTGACAAATAACTTTGTCCTCGCGTTCAACACAAATTCAACCCCCGACCCATTAGTCAGCAGTGTACATGGATATAAGTTACACCAGAGTACTTTTACAGTGCGTGACAGCTCGACGTATGGAAATGGACACCTGCATTCAATCATTGTCGAATCCGATGATTCTGCTGACTGGCCGTAATGTGATGACAGGAATCTTGCCAGTTTGTTCCTCAGGAATACCGTCAAGTTCATCCTCATCACTGGAAGACTCCCCGTCGGGGTGCTTCAGACCCAGCATGCTTACTACCCGACTGATGTGCGCTTCCGACTGCTTGAAGTATGGGGGTGCACGTAGATTTGTTGCGGCTTCAGAAATGGCATGGACAACTAGGCCGTCCAGCTCGATGTTGAACAGATCGAGAATGTACCGTCGCACGGGAAGCCGATAGCGCTGGGTCGAAATGGTATGAAGGGCTCTAAAGAACATGGCAGGTGAAGAGAAGACTGCGCGATACTCCGGACGGGACTTCATTCTACATTGGCGCCTGAGACGAAGCACGTTCACGATATGCACACACGTGGCACTCACCTTGCTAATGAACGCGAGGCAGTGTTAACAATGACACTATTGCCCAGGTTCTCGATAGCCGAAATAACCTCCAACTCAGTCTGTGTTGTCGGCGGTAACAACCGAATATCGGCATCAGTTCTGACTTCGATGGACTCCCACTTCGGGAGCTATATTGAATTAGTAAGGTGATTCGTTGCCGGAAATGGGTATGCCCACCGAGATAAAATCGTCCAGATTCACGGGTATACAAAGTCCGGTGGGATGCCCGAGAGGCGACAAAGTAGCCTCCCAATGATAGTCATCGAGAATTTCGGCACCCTGAGGAGTTGAGGATATCAAGCCTAGTACAAAAAAGCACGTTCTAAGCCGCATTTGGGCTCGACGGTCA
The DNA here is from genome assembly GCA_024663475.1 of Pisolithus thermaeus. Lineage (NCBI taxonomy): Eukaryota > Fungi > Basidiomycota > Agaricomycetes > Boletales > Pisolithaceae > Pisolithus > Pisolithus thermaeus. The sequence continues at coordinate 240,925 of JANFAF010000111.1, forward strand.
GCAGACTTTGACTGCAATTACGCCACTTACCCTCGGACAGAGGGTATTAAAGAATGTGCTGCTATTTCGAGTATTGATGGTATGATTTCTTCCTCCTCGAGGAACGGTAAGCCGCCTTCGGTGGCTCCAACATTACCCTGGCGACGATTCATCAATCCATCAGCTAGTGGAGTCGACCGAGTTACGTACGACCGCCCATAGGATGCTCTTTAATTTCAAAATTACCTCCAGGTCCTCACTTTCCAAACCGTGCTGTCGAATAAAGTGGGAAAATTCCGCGAAATGCCCCCTTTCGCTGAGGACCTGGCAACCAAGCTCCGTTTTTGACATTTCGCCATAAAAGTGCGGAGGAACCACGCCATCGAAGGCACTGAACCCTATTTAGATCCCGAGGAAGCGGTTTCAATTGACAACGCTCACAGGACGTCCTCGTCGTCCTCTGTGGCTTCCGAACTAAAAACCTTGGCAAGGAATATCTCGATTTGGACGACGTAATAGATATTGCGTTCCTGCAATCCTTGGTCAGTGTGACAATCGACGAAACGAGTGTAAGTCAAACATGGAACCACATATCCATCTCTCTGTCAATATAACCTGCGGTGTTGAGGTAACGGAATCCAGTCGGAGTAGACATAAATCTGGACGGAAACGATTATCTCTGCCACAATTATTTAGTCAAAACTTTACCAACCTGAGGAGTAATGGATGTCCAATGTCGCCCAAATGGTCCAAAGTGGGTTGCATTTCCACGACCAATTCAAGGACCTCCATAGACTCACAAGCTTCCTCAAGAAACTGGATAGCCATCTCACAGACCTCCGGAGCGGGATCATACAACTGCGTCAGTAGAAGACGTAGCATCCACACTGTAGGTGTCGAGGAACTACGAATCAACTCGCCAAGGTGGTTGGTTGCGAACAGCCCGAACGGGCTGAAAACCGTATTAGTACCAGACACAAAGCTGACAAAAAAAAGCCTCTCGTACAATGTCACTGCATGTCAAGGCCTTCGATAGTACGACACGTGGGTGTCCGTCACTAAACATAGTCAAGAAAAGGATGAAGAGTTCCACTAATGACGACCTACATAGAATAGTCCAAGTTCGTAATGACCGCGGTGATAAGATCTTCTCGATTCCGAAGTTCAATGAGATGATAAAAAGCCGTAAATATTTTTGACTTCTCCATAAGTCTGCAGAAGAAGTTGAGAACGTTCCGATGAGAAGACAAAAGCATGTGCTTACTCAATTCCTCCGGATGTTTGCTTAGCGAACCCAACATATCAAAGTAGCCATACGTGAGGGTCTCCATCATTCGCTGTTTTGAGAATATCGGATCCGATTCCGGGGTGCCATTAAACTATCAATTTATTAAAAACCAGTACATTAGATGGTATTCGGAGAAACTCACAGGATCTAACTGTGCGAAACTCTTGATTATTTGTTTGAGAAGATCATCCTCGTACAACAAAAAGCGGACGCCGTCGGGGCTTGCAAGAAGTGTCGTCAGGAGAGAGCAACCTAGGCGCACCCACCGCAAATTTTGCTGAAGAGCAATGAGAGTGAGTACGCTAGGAGAGTATGATGACTTACCTGCTTCCGAGGCATATCAGAGAATTGGTGCGAGAACGGATGAAAGAAGGCCATCAGCCGACGCATGAATCTCCCAACCTTGATTGCCTCCTCAAGCCTCTTCGGATTTAAGAACGGTCCCTCGACGAGTTCCTGCAGTGGATCAAAACTCCACTTTGTACTATCCTTCGTGATCATGATCTGAGATACATTCTTAGTTTACCCCATGACATCGATTGTTTCGACGACTATTACCTGGGTTTCAAGTACGCATGCCTGGAACATTTTGTCATCCATTTGCATGCCAAGTTTGATCTTGTTTTGTTCAACTTGACGTTGCCCTCGACGCACAGCATCTTCGGCAGAATTAGCTCTGTAGAATAAGAGTCAATATGGCCATAACATTCTCTCAACCAATCCTACCTCGGCCGTGCACTCTTGCAACTAGGATGCAGCCTTGCATGATTACGGTTGAAGCTATCTATTGCGGTAATTGCTGAGGTGCCAACAATCCTGTGTTCTCCCCTTGTGTATAGTCAGCAGCAAGATCAAAAACTTGTGGGATAGGCCTGAACCGTCCATGATTAATAGGTCTATATGGGACCTGACAGCCAAGATCAAACCTGAATATTAGCCTGCCATGTTCAAAGGTAACACCCGGTTAGCCATTTGCATGACTTCCGCCATGAGTAGGGTAGCCTTCCGCGTAAGATTAGAACCTGTTGTACGCTCCTCGAGCATCATCGTCAGTGCCTATAGTGATCTCAGTATACCTTCGTCTTAGGAACAATCTACGCACATCCAATAAACCGGCGTTGGTGAACACCAGGACAAGCAGTGCGATATACTGGTCAGTCAATTTGAGTGCTTCGGGCCCTCGTTGTTGGGCCTTATGTTCGCCCGAAGGCTCCGGCAAATTTCGAGGTTTTCGGTACACTACACAGTATGGGCTTGAGCTTCGGAAATATATAGCTATATCACTGACTCGTCAATCGACGTCCATCAATGAATGTCTTGTACCATTCTGGGGGCTTAATGTTCAACAGTTCGAAAAACATGTCGAGAACAATTTCCTGATGAAATACGCGTAAGTCCTCATAGTGAAATCCCCAGAAGACGTGCGATTACTCTTGTGTCAAGAGAGGTATTCTGAGAGTGTCAACTACGGATTTAATTGCTCTCTGATCTTCCATACAGAAGTACATCAAGCCTATTTGCAAGTCAGAAATAATTACCACAATAAATATACTATATACGCACCGCTCCACGTTCGTAAGCATCAACTGTATTACTTTGGCGCAACGTCTCATACGATCAGCATGGTCAGCACCTCGACCATAAGCGTCCGTCACGGCTAAGAGCGCGATCTGTGAGACATCAGTCAACATGAGCACAACATGCGTTAGCACAGACGGAGTACCTCAACGTCGATACCTAGGCGCATGTAGGCTCGAGTTCGCGGAGAATCCATGATGTGTAAAAATGTTGTAGCAAGAACGGGTCCTAACTCAACAGGACCCTCACCCAGCGCATGCACAAGGAATCGGATACCACCGGCCCGGGCCACAAGGTCAAGATCAAGTAGACCTGCAACCTCGTAGTAGTAGGAAATAATAAAGGCAGGCTACAGCTTACACATACTCATTTCTGCAAGTGTTTGCACGGAAATGGATCTGAACGGATCTTCTGCATGCTCCGCCACAGCGATAAATGCACGCATAACAGGCTCAGACAACGGAATAGATATCGAGCCTGTTCCGCGCGTGTCTTGCTTTTCAGCGGCGATGTCAACTATCGCGCGGATAAGTTTGATTACTTGTTCTCTCTCTACAGAGAACTTGTTATCACGTGCAAGTGACCTGATAGGAATAAACACATGGCCATGCGAAATATGAAGAATCAAGGCACTTTACTATAAACCAGTCCAGTGGCTGTTGACGCAGCTCTTCAATGGAAGTGGGGTCGACAAGCGAGGAACGTATCAAGCGATAAGCTGCTGCACGACATTGTTTCGAGCGACTGTCCGCGAGGGATGGTATGACACTACAATTTGCATTAGGAACGCTGCAACGGATCAACCCACGTGTCAAATGGCCTTACGCCTGAACAAGGGCTGCAGTTGTGATCTCGTAACGAACACGCAGATTCCGCTGGAATAAGGCGACCAATTTGTTCATTATATCAATGCGAGTCCGATCTTGCTCCGAGCTCGTGTGCGACGCGCTACTCGTAGAAGAAGGCGAAGAAGGGGATGGCGCGGATGAGGGGATCAGGGTTAGCGATTTCAGATACGAATTTGCCTGGCTTAAGGCAGTCCTGAAATCATCTAGTGCTGAAATAGAATCAACACATGTGGTCCGCAATCCAGAATACGCACCCTTATCTTTATCGGTGCTGTCGGCTCTGGGTCGGGCGGTAGACGGAGGTGCTTGTCCGGCAAATTTTCGTTTGGCAGCAGGACCCACAGCATTTTTCTTGCGCCTCGACGTTTCTTCGTGATTAGGTTGGAATACGAGTGCGCCATGATATGATAGTGCACTTGACACTCACCTTGTTCAATCCTCTTCGTGAGCAACTCGATCTCGCTCGTAGCCAGCTCCAGCTCCGACTCAACTTGCATTCGCATAAGGTCCTTATAGTGTACTATTCACTGATATGTCTCGGTTATAACAGGCGTTTCTCACAGTGATGGGGAGCTTTAGGAACTTCTCAGCCCCTTCCTTAATGCGGTTCTCCCTCTCCAGCAAAGCGGTAAGTGCTTCCAGCTACATGGGCAATCTGCTTCAGAGAGTGCGCATCATGAGATGTCCCGCTGCGCGCACCTGATTGCCAGGTGTCCTGAGCATGCTATCTAGGTCCTGAGACGCGGGGGTCGACTGAGAGGAAGTGGACATTTTGCTGAGCTGAGCTGCTGCCACTGACTGTTCATGATCACTATTCGTTGGCATCAAGCAGGCGCGATACTTGAGGTGTCCTCACGACGTATGCGAGAGTATGAGGAGAGCGGCTTAGATTAGGTAATCCATTTTGACAATTGGCAAATGAACAGGGGAATCCTCTTTTTGGACATGCTTAGTCACACGGCGACTTCCGATGTACTGTACAAACAAAGTTCAAGCCACAAACGCAGTTTCTGGTCGATTACACCGGCCAGCCAAGTGCAAGACAAGACTCCCCTCAAGAATGGGTACGTCGAGCTCGTCGTCGGACCCGTGGTCCAAGCTTAATTAACACTTACCCAGTTCGCTACGCTGCCGCCGCACTCGCCACCAACCCCGAAAAGAGTACGTTCAGCGGTAATGTGTGCACCCCAATCTGACACTGGAACTCTTGCAGCTGCCCGTGCCCGGGGCGAGTACCTCCGCACCCACTTTAAGAACATGCGGGAGGCTGCTGCCGTCCTCTCCGGTGTGTGCCTGCTGCAAAAGACTGTTGTAATGCCAGATCTCAACGTAAAATTCTAGGCATGAAGCTGACAAGGCCTATGCATACCTCGGTAACGTCCTGGAACACAAGCAAGCCATTCCTTTCCGTCGATTCTCGGGTGGTGTTGGACGAACCGCACAAGCAAAAGAATTCAAGGCAACACAGGGTGTGTAAGACGAATAATTTCCCTCGTTCAATGTTTCACCGTAGGACAGGTCGTTGGCCTGAGAAGTCTGTCAAATTCATTACTCGCCTCCTCAAGAATGCGGAGGCTAATGCTGATGCGAAGAGCCTGGAACTCGAAGATCTTACTATCAAGAACATCGTCGTCCAGCAAGCACCCGTACGTATTAGCCTTATATATCTACAAGATGCAGAGCCTGATGTTGTGCTATAGAAAACTCGCCGTCGCACATATCGTGCCCACGGTCGTATCAACCCTTACCAGGGTCACCCCTGCCATGTCGAGATTATCCTCAGCGTCTCAGAACAGGAAGTGGAGAAGAGCAAGGACAAGGAAGCTGTAGCCCCTTCCTTCTCATCATTGAACCGGAGACAGGTTGCAAGGAGACGGATCGAGGCAGCACGGGCATAATGTTCTTACCTGACACGACATGACTTGCAAGGGTACAATAGTATGCGGCAACGAAAGACGCGCACATGTTATGTACACAGATATGCATATGATATGCCACCCTTGCATCGAGGAGTGTGTTAGCAGACTTGCTACCATTTTCGTTGTCGTAGTGCTCTCTTTTGATGGAGCGTGTTTTTGCCCGCTGCGCCTCTGACCGCCTGCAGCTCACCGAATTTCTTCTTCGCATATCGTCGAGCCTCAGCATCGTCCACCAGCTCGTCCACCAGCGTGCGCTTCCTCTCCGCCCTTTGGAGATTATCTGAGCTTGCAGTCCCAAATGGTGTCGTAGTATGCACAATGGTGCCGATCTTTTGCACACTCTCAGAGTGTCGATCGACAGTTATGCTCAAGCACTTACTGCAAAGTGTTTCGGCAAGCCCTTGATACCCTTGCCTTCACCCTCATCCTTGCGATAAAACCGCTTAGGGTCAAGCTGATTTCGTAGCCTGAGGGCTTCGACTTCACGGTACAGCCGTGGCAAGTCGGCTTCTGCGGGTGCTGGTAAGTCGAACCAATTAGGTCCCGCCGTCTTTTGTTTTGCCTAGAGATACGCGTAAACCGGCGTTCGTGAGGAGATCAAGTCACGTACAGCTTTTATTTGTCGTTTTGTGAGACCAGCAGGTTTTGGTTCAGGAGGAGGTGCAGGTATGGCGGCAGCAACAGTCGCTGCTTCGGTCCGCGCAACGTCTGGGTTGCGCACTCTCGAAGGCGCATCGTTCCGACTCTCCCCAAATTCGAGGTATGCAGGGGGCAGTTTTCCAGGATCTAGTGGTGGTAAAGGCCTGTGGACTGCGTAAAGGGTGCCCACACGGAGGACTAGTACCGAGGACGTACCGCTGCTCCTCCTCTCCCTGGATTTTAATCACGTCCTGTTCATGCCATTCCTCCGCCTGCAGCATTCGGGTCAATCTCGCCTCTTCGCGTGCATTTTGTTTCGCCTTCTCAAGTAGTGAATTTAGATACTCCTGAGTAATATCCTCCGGTTCAGATTCGGAGGAACTGTTGTGTGAATCGCTGTCTTCGGTGTCAGACACCACGCTTGAAGCCTCCGAATCTTCGTCGCTGTGGTCGCTTCGAGTGTCCGGCACCTCCGTTGCCTTTTGCTTGCCTTTGTCGATGATGGCCATACTAATGTCAGACTAGCAGGCGACCTGGAAGGACCTCCGATTATGTAATCCCGAGTAAAAACCTGCAAACCTGGTCCCCTGAGGACGTACATAGACAAAACCATGGGACGCCGACGACCGTCCAACAAGTCAAAGGCAGGTGGAAAACCACGACCCGTGGACAGAAAAGACAGCAAAATCAAGCGATGGAACAAGCGCTCCGACATTGAACTCGATGAAGAGGACCAGTGTGCGTTTCCCCCTTGTTATGTGTATTATTCTGCCCGCATAGGCGTGCAGTACTCAAGCTCACATACATGTGTGACTAGTCCATGAATCAAGAGATAAAATTACCCTTGACGAAGGAAGTGAAGGGGATGAAGATGATTTTGGAGAGGAAGAAGTATTCGCGCTGCATGGTATTTCAGACGACGACGAAGATGAAGCTGGCGAAGAGGTAGATGGTTTAGAGGATGACTCGGACGTCGAAATGGAGGATAAAGAGCTTTTTCCGAAGAAGCACAAGACGCCAAAGTCAAAGTCTAAGAAGGCAAAGAAGGATGCTTCTCCGTTACCGGTGGAGGAAGAGGAGGAGACATGGGGTCGCGGCAAACGCGCATACTACTCATCGAATGCTGCAGAAATAGGTTCTGATGATGAGGAGGCACAAGAGATGGAGGAACAGGAGGCTCGGAGGTTGCAAACAAAGGCCCGCGAAGGACTGGTAGACCAGGACTTTGGTCTCGGAGAGGCCTTTGAGGGAGACGTCCAGCCGGAGGAACCAGGGTACTTGCTCATTTCTCTCATCACTACGATTGTCTCACAGGCTTACTGCCAGGGAAACGCTAGGCGTGGCAACTCCTACTGTAAAGGATGTCTCAGAAGACAAGCAATCATTACTTCGTTTCCTTGAACGAGAAAACCCAGAAACGCTCGCGCTTGCACGAGACTGGGGTGACACCGCACAGAGTCTTATGGAAACAAAAGCTCGTATAGAAGCGTGAGTGGTTCTTACACGCATTTACATATCCAATCCCAGGTCTAAAGACGACTAGCCTGAAAGGGCCCGAAGCAAATGCGATGGAACTCGGGTTGCAGCATATGTACTACCGTAGGTCTTCTGCAGTCACATTTTGGCATATGTCTATTCACCTTAAATACAGAGGCATTGTTAACCTACACGACAACGCTCGCATTCTACTTGCACATGCGCGCGTCGGAAAAGTACGCTGCGCGACCGCAAGTTCTGCGAAGCCATCCCATTCTGAAGCGTCTACTCATGCTTAAACAGTCCATCAACATGCTCGAGAATATTGGTGTCCATCAGGACTTGACTGACGAGGACGATGATGAAGACGAAGTTGACAGACCTCGACGTTGGGTCTGAGCTTAGCGAGGGTAAAAGCGAGACACTATGGGATCGCATCGTGAAGCGAGGATTGGAATCGGACGAACTCGCTGATCTCATCAGAGATGCGGAAATGTCCTCATCGCCCTCCTCGCCCAAGCGCAGGCATCACAAAAGCCATCCAAGTCTTCTGCCGTGAAAGAGGAAGCTCCCACCTCGTCATTCACCGTTGATGGAAAGCGACCGAAGAAAAAACGCAAAACTGCCGTAGACGGACCCGCAATGCCAGTTTTCGATCTCGTTGAGCCCGACTTTAAACCCTCTAAGAAATCCAAAGACAAAACCAAGAGTGCCGCTGCTCCTGTCGATACCTCCGATGCCGTCATCGATCCCTATGGCGAGGCTACGGCCCTGTTTTACGTTGATGCACACGACAAACAAGCACGCAGGAAGTCTCTGCGGTTCCATGTTTCGCGTATCGAGACGTCCAGCGCTCGTCGGCAGAACGCACGTTCCAACGCTTTCGGGGGTGACGACGACATTCCCTATCGGGAACGCAAAAAGGAACGTGACATCAGACTGGAAAAGGAGAGACAAGCAACAAAAGGATAAGAAACTCGGAATGGGTGGGGAAGATTTGAACTATGTCGACCCTGAATTCGGGAGCTCTGGCCCTTCTGATATTATCGTGGGCCACAACTCAAACAAGCAAAGGCGCGAAATGGAAGATGGTGATGGTGGCGACGATGGCGTTCAGGAGGAAACTGATGCCATGGAGTATTATGATCTCGTCAGATCGGTTGTTGCCAACAAGAAGGCGAAAAAGAAAGCCGATTATGAAGCTGCGGTGGCCGCCTCCAGGTACGGCGGAATTCGCTTTTTTTTAAATAGATTCGTCATCCGTCGGACGAAAAATTCTGACAAGTGACGTTCACAGGCCAGAAATCGAAGACGACAAATCGTCAGGTCCCCGGTCGATAACTCGCGCTATCCTAAAGAACAAGGGTCTCACCCCCCAACGATCCAAGAGCGTCCGGAACCCACGCGTCAAGAAACGACAAAAGTACGAAAAGCGAAGAAGAAAGTGTCCTCGCAGAAAGCAGTTTATAAAGGTGGTATCGGGGATGCATCCAAGTACGAAGGCGAGAAGTCGGGTATTTCCAAAGTTGTCAAGAGTGTTGCATTGGGGTAAGGTAGCGGTAGAATAGAAGAGGGGAGCTGGGACGTTTACACCACCAGGAGAGCTACGTCTCCACTGGAAACAGACATCCTTCACGCATTGTAACTTGCGAAGTAGCAGGAATGATTTACAAAAAGTGTACAGTGGAAAGAGCAGGCTGCAAAACGACAACGGCGTACAATAGCACTGTGGACTGAAAAGCACTGCCAGTAGTAGGGTATTGCACAGGGAGCGTTCGTGGGAAGAACGAAGGAAGATATATCCGGATAATAATACCGTAGGGTGCTGTACTGCGATCAAACAAAGGTGGAGAAACTATGTAATAATGCTGCATGAGATGAGAACTAAGGGCGCGGAAAGTTAATCAATGGGCGCACCGGTTGGAATTTACATTAACAAGACTGGCGCACACTTGCATGGTAACTATGAAACTAACGCGTACCGCTCCCGGGGTGGTCGTGTCCATTTGTTTCCAAGTCAGAGTGCACATGATGACGTGGTGACGTGCGGGGATCACACTAGCCATGCGCTGGAAATTTGGACCGTCAACTGTTGTTTGTTTGTAGGTGCGCTCGATCTGTTCCGCCTGGTCTCCGGTTTCTTCATAGGCGTAGGTATATTGACGGAGGCCTTCGATGCAGTTCTGCACCTCTGGACGTCCCAGGCGAGCGAGAAACACGCCAGCTCGGATGATGCTGACGTGCATAACAGCAGTATCTAGTTTCTGCAAATTTTGTCAGATAGTAAGGTTGTCCGGGGTTATGATGTGACGCACCAAATATCCGTTCGCGGACAAGACGCCCGCCTACCTACATGTTAGAGCGTGACAGCTAGAAAAGGATAAACGTACTAGGGCAGACACCCGTAAGGACGCCTGCAGTGCTTCCTCGAAGATCTTTTGTCTCACACTTTCGTGCCGACTTCTCTCGCCAGGGGAAACGGGCTCGTGCTCTTGTATACCATGCTCCTCCAAAGCAGTTAAAGAGAAAAATCCACATGACGTGGTATTGTGCATCGCTCGCACCTGCCGCCACCGCCCACACAGGTCAGTCCAGTAACATGGACATGTAAGTTGACGCACAAGCGGAGACCGCTAGTAATAAAGTCCCACCCAGATACCAAACTTGCGGGTACGCCGACTCTGGAAAGATGCTTATCTCTCCACTCGACAAGATCACTCGTGTATTGCTCAACCGCTTCAAAGGGTAAACCATAGCAGTCTGTCTGGGGTTGCCACAACTGCCGGGCCATCTTGCGCGATATTCGTGCTAATTCATGGGCGGCAGCATAGTATCCCTGGTGAAAGATGAGGAGGTAGGTGAAATTACGGAATCAGGAAATCTGCTAACCAAAAACTGACAAGAGAGTCATTAACACAAGAACCCCGACCAGCACAAAATCAAAGCACCGCACCTCTAGCTGTTCACGACTAGATGCGTTGGCGGAATCGGGGTCATCTTGTGTTGCAGTGTAAAAATCGATGTCGTAGTCGTCGTCGTCGCTGGATGCCGGTAGCGGCGCCAAAAGACGGTGATTAACACTTTGGGTCATTTGACCCACACAGGACTCACAGAATAGGTTTTCGGTGGTAATAAAAGGACGAGAAAGCATCGCACAGGCAGGCCATCCACCAAGCAAATATCATCCTGCCGCGGGTATCCTGGTCCTTGATTTCTATCATATTTGACTTGTGGTTGATCTGGAAAGTTATGAGCGCATCACCTCCAGCTGACGTGGTGAGACAAACCCCAAGTCCCAACAGATTTCGAATTGCGCAGCCTAACCAGAAGCCGTGATACCCTGTATTCGATATCAACAGTTAATCGTGGTGTAAAAATGTGTGGCGGCGCATGTACCGGGTTCTACAGTAGGATCCTCTAAATAAAGCACAAGTTGTGTTATCATCGGCCGAGAAGGAGGACGCATCCAACGAGATACTCACGACATTGTAGTGGTTCGATCAGGAGTGCAATGACCACGTGGTCTTCATGTGGAATGCGATGGACTTTCGTGGACTCGGCGAGTTCTCTACATCGGTCTACCAACGCCTTGGCAAGGAGACTTTGACCCTTGTTCTGATTTCTGTCCGCAACCAAAAGGGGATGTTCAGAAAACTTGGCACCCCATGCGAGAACGGTGGCGATGAGTGCGGGGTGTAGGGGGTCTTCCTGTTTGCTGCCCAAGAGGAGACGCGGGCTGCCAGTAGTGGAAATTGAGGCGCGAACGGAACTGAGAGGGATCGAGGAGAGGAAGACGGGTATGGACGATTTGGAAGTAGACCTCGACCAGGTCTACCGCAAATCTGTCGGCGTCAGGAGAGGCGTCAGCGTCAGAGCCTCGTTATCGATAAAGACGAAAATAATAAAACAAAATAATCCCGCTCGATAAGACAAATGAAAAAGGCAGTGAATGGGAATGCCAACAGGGTGCGTAGCGCGAGTAAAGAAGACACCGGATATGGTATAGGCATTAACTGAATTGTAGCAGTGACTTTGATGGCGGTTTATATAATCATGGACGACCTAGAACGCAATACACGTACTCTGCTCTGTAGGCTTCGTCCTCGAGTTTGATGGCTACGTCGCCCCAAGCGGCATACGCGGAGGAGCGTGACCTTTGCGGACCAAAAGAGAAGATAGGTTCACTACAGAGACGGTGAAGGTAGAGGGGAGTAGGGAATTAAGGTAGACGTACAGGGTACCGTAGTCTGGTGGAGCAAAGAGATGATATAATAAATTTGGGGTGCTCGTTTGGAAGAGGTGGGACGCATGACTACTGATGCGGGGTCCCCACGGGATACTCCAGGTCGATTTGGACCATGGGAATACGCCGTTCTCGACAGGGGAATGGCTAAGTTAGATGCGTTCAGGTTCTGCAAAACGGGTCAATTAAACGGCATACCCAGAAGAAGTGGAAGAATTACTGCGGAATGGGACGAACGAATGTGCGCATATATTTCGAGGGAATGTCTAGTGAGCTATGCCCGAGGTGAGCAGTGAGCACACCTGGCGTACCTTGAGCTGGAGGAGATGCCTCTGGGCCTGCGAGCTGCGCCGTTGCGCTTCTTCTCGCTTGTGGCCTGCTGGACATAATGCCTGGGATATACAGATGCGCGATATAGCGTGGGAGAGAAGAAGCGGAAATACGAACGTGCAGGGATAATTCTTCGACATGCAATGCTGATCACATGCAAGGGAGATAAATGAGACGAAGGAGAGGGAGAATGGAAGCGGCTGACTTGACACTGGCGGGGATAAAAGATAAGCACTGGAGGCCGCAAAGATGGGACGGACATACTTTGTCTTGGCCGGGCAGCTTACAGCACTTGACCTTCCTGGATCTGCTGCGGGTTAAGGGGAGGGACGACGGGGCGGGAAGACTGGGACTGACCTGCAAGCATCACACGCTATGTTTTGCTTCCGGGGCGGAGGGAGGGAGGTCTTTACCAACTCATGGATGTGATTCTGCATGGACTGGGTCGGCAACACGAGTCCTGGGTCGGGTGCGAGTGAGAGACTGTCGCCATGATCAGATCACACGGTCGATTACCTGGCTGTAGAGAATGAGTGGGGGCTATCCATGGCGTCCCTACGGTGAGTGGAGGGGGTTGGTGGTGGTGGTAATCTCTTGAGTCCTTAGCAGGGGGTCTTCCATTGGCCCCTTCCCCTTATAAGATCAGCGTCTGCGCCGATTTTCCGAGTTTGACAGGGCACCGCGTACACCTAGTCGGAGTTTGAAACAGACCATATTGGGGCGTCATTTCGGCACCGCACCATAATTTTATTCAATGGTCAAAGTCGAAATCGTCGAAGACAAGGAGGGACACGCCTCGCCCTACGCGTCGCCGTCGTCGTCGCGCACGTCCTCGACAGAGTCTCTGTCGTCCATATCCTCAGAGCTGTCTGCGGACGAGACCTTCTATGACCGTCTCACCGCCCTCGTCGACATCATTCCACCCACCACCAGACACAACATTACCTCAAAGGTGTCCAAGACAGCCTCGTTCGTAAAAAAGACCGGAAAGGTCATCGGGAACGTCGTCTGGATCGTCACCACGTCTGCACTCCTCGTCGGATTGCCCCTTGCCCTCTCCCTCGAAGACGAGGCGAAAATTGTTGCCCAAGAGAAGGAACTCATGGCTCAGCAACAGGGCGCACAACATGTCGGTCTCATTCCATTCTCCCCATCCACAAATACATACCCTGCGACTGACTAACACCCTCCTTAGATGATGGCCGGATCTTCCTATCCACCAGGGTCCAGCCAGCAACCTGCTCAAAAAGCTGTAGTGCCCCCTGGATTTTAAATCCATAAAGTAGAGCTTTCATATCCTTGAGGACCGCCCACGCACCGCTCATCTGTATGGCTCTCACGCTTAGCTGCCCTGTCCCTTTCCCTCTCCTCACCGCTGTCAGCAGCCTACCCACCGTTCCGCAATAAGTCGACGAGTCGTTCATCTTCGCACACATGTCTTATCACATCACGCTATAGTAATAATTAAAACCTCCCGCTTGCACCCCGTGGCTTTCATTTGCCACATCCTGAGCGGCTTTTGAACGTTCCACGTCCTCCTTTGGGACTAAAACTCATCTCGCGAGTCCTATCTAGCCTTGGTCCAATTTCACAACAAACAAATTGCCAACATCTACTGACAGGCGTAAACAAGTATCCATCAACGTGGTACCGGTCTGTGATGACATATCAACGAATCATCTCCACACGCCCAACACGCGACCGCGCTCACCGGAAATGACTCGCCTAACTTGGCCGCGCGGGGAATAGTACCGGGCGCAGGTAATCTTTTCTGCATCAAACAATTCGAATTAGAATATCAGACAACAAAAAGGAAACCAGGAGGAAGCCCTGTGAACAAAACCAAAAAAAAAAGTCATACGTACGCGAGTCGATATCTCCGAAGATAAGTGATAGCGTGATTCTCGACCTCGTCAGGACGCACGCCAACAGCTTCCCAGTCGCCTGGGACATTCACATCATCAATGTACCTCCTCTCCACTTCATCGGGGCTCATGAGCGGCCACCACACCATTTGTGCTGCCTGGCAACCGCTAGCGCAATCGGCTTCGGGACAACAGGTGCACGCGAAGGTGGTCGGTACGTCAAGGCTTCGACGAGCTCCAACAAGTATTCATACGTCAACGTACTCGGCCCAGGCAGAGACACCGTGCGCGTGACTTGTGGAATTGACATCAGATTTGCCAACGCTTGTGCGACATCAATGACCTACAACAACAACCCAAATCGCTTCATTATCCAATTTGACTAATAAATGAAGACTACTCTTACGTGTACCGGTCTTATTTTTGTCTCCCCGAAGTTCAGCTTCCACCAAATGGGCCAGTCTTGGTCGAACAAGGTTTGAGCCACCGGACGCGCATACCAGTCATGGGACACTCACTAGCCATATTGTTCAGAAACTTGTCCTCGTAGCCGAACATGGTTGCTGGCCTGACAACGGTGGCATTGGGGAAGACGCTTCTCACCCGTTCTTCGCCCTCTGCTTTGGTACGATAGAATTGAGAGCTTGACGTTGGAGAAGCATTCAAGTGGGAAACATGAACAAAGCGCTGGACGCCATGATCGGCGGCAACCTTAGCTAGTCTCTCCGCGCCAGCCACATGGACGTCCGCGAACTTAAAGTTCCTGTGATCCGAACAACATGAAACGGTTCGATGGGTGACTTGACAACCAGGAAGGAGAAGAAAAAAACATTACTTTGTCTCATAATCACGGCCGACAAGGTTGTAAACGATGTCGGAATGCCTCAGGCACTCCGCTATCTGGTCTTCATTCCGGATATCCCATTCCTATAGATAGCGAGAGGGAGGGAAGCGCGACCGTATCAGACAAATTAGTGGATGTCTCGGAAGCACCCATTGGCGAAATGGTCGATACCATGGAGACAATCTGTCCTAAATCGCCCATCGGCTTTAGGAGCCTCTTTTCGTCCTCATCACGATATGGAACAATGACTTGGGTACCCATCCGAGCTGTCACGGGGAGGCGTAGTGAGTTGGACGAATTGAGGCACGGTCGATTGGCGCACCGAGCTTCGACACGAGGTATCTTCCGAGAAAACCGGTGCAGCCAAAGACAGTCACGACGTGGCCACTCACGGCGCTGTAGCCAGGAGGACCATATGAGATGACTGGTTTTCGACCAGGCAAAGTAACGAGGTCATGCAGAGCACGCTGTGGGGGAGAACATCAGACTATTGAGAAAGAACTTATCATACATAACGTGCCAATTCGTCTCTTACCTTGCTCCGGATGACAGCCGAGCGCTGAACGCGCAGCAGCTGAGATTTGGCCAACATCAAGCAACACAACCTTCGGTGATGCCAGAAACCGCCGACCCATAGTCAGTCCAAGTTCCCACGGACACCGGGAAGTCCCGACCACTACAATATCGTCGGCAATTTTGCCAGGTTTAAGTAACCGCCTGTACTTACTGCTGGTAAACGGACATGGTACAAGGCAAGACGAGGGGCTGCAGAGTAAATCCCCGTCATCTAGACAGTCATCCAAGGCATCGCAGCCAAAAAAGGGTAAGCGAGTGCAACCACCCAAAAAGCCAGCCCTTGTCAAAGAAGCAGCAGCCCGGAAGGTGAGCCCGAACGATTTGGCAGGATAAACTATGGTATCGTGAACGGCCGTACGCGTCTTTGCACAGGCCCTCACAGCCAAACATACTCGATCAATTGAACAGCAGATGGCTACTGCTGCGTCTTCTGGAAAACTTACAATCATGAAAAGCACCGCGGAACAGCAACAGTATGTTTCCTTTTCTTCTCCTCTTCCGTGTACAGCTGCAAGCCCTACACGTTCAGAATATATCTCATGTTGTAACCATATCTGCCACAGGGATCCTTCCAAAACATCCAAGAACGCGAAGCATTGATCACACCGCCTTTGCATAATCCCTGTGCACACATAAAGTTCATTCATTCCATCGATCTTGAAGTAATCCTATGGCAGATAGTCACCGTTCGCTGACGTGGTACTGTCCCGGATTAGCGTCGTCATGCAGGGACTGTCCTCGTGCCCCCAGCCGACCATACTAGTGAACGGCCCGCTTGTACGTTCCAAAAAAAAAAAGCCACCCTCCAGCAAGCGGACAGATCGCCGCTTGATAATGACCTGATTCGTATCTAACCGCGACCCACTCCATGCCGAGCGTGGCAGGAAGAAGTCTTGACTGTCTGTTTACCCTCCATGTAGCCCTATGTTACTCGGGAGCACCGTAACCGGTGTGGACCTGTGTTCAGAATGAATTAAGTACTAAACGGATATGAGACAATTGCGACTCGAGTGTGGTTGTGCGGGTTCGTAGGTAGTGCATACACTGGCAGAAGGTCCAGAAGTGACAGGTGATGTCGTGTGCAATCACAAGAGATGAACATGGGGAAACAACTATATGATATCGGTTGATGATAAAGTGGAGTGGTAGGTAGCTGGAAGGATCATCATCGAGACATGCAAAAAAAAATCTGAGGATGACATCTCATGCAAGATCGTGATATTTGGATGCTGGGATAGGAAAGGGGGGAAAAATGCGATCATATCATGCAAGAGTGCGCGGAATGCATATGCAAGTAGGCCGACGTAAAATAGACGTTACCAGAGAAATCGTGGCATGATACAGTGGAATCACGCGGAAACCTTTTTTTTTTTCCTGTGTGTAAAATGACCGCTCGCAGAGGACGCTAACCAAAGGAAGACTCGCGTGGAGATCAAGCGAAATATACGACCGCGGTAAAGTCCATCATCATCTGCGTTCCCGCACGTATGGGACGCCGCTCGCAGCCTGGAAGAGTGCATTCTTGATATGCGTAAGCACGTCTCTTTCATCCGGGGTGAGGATGCTAGGGGACTGAGAGTCGACAAAGTGGATGACCTTGTTGATCGCTTCCTCCGCCTCTGAAATATCGGGAATAGTATCTCCCGAGGATGTGATGGGTGCTATTTGGTACACGACGACTGGAGCGGGGTATGTCGCAGGCGCGTCTCCGTGGCCGGACAACTGAACATCCTGTTGTGACTGTGACACTGACATATGCTGCTGCGTAGGCAATGGAATTGAATTCTGATGCACGTTTGTGACCGCAGCGTCTGGGTGTTGATCTTCGTGTGATGAGAACGGGTGTTGGGGAACCACGCTCGGCTGTGACCCAGAGGCAGAGATTGGCGTTTCGTTTGAGGGAAGCGACTCGTGATGCATGGTCCAAATGGGCGGAAGAGGAAAA